>OZ038459.1:14662730-14862174 GCA_964036195.1 Sphaerolaimus hirsutus
TGGCGCTAAAATGCTCTGGCGCCATTGGCGCTTGGCGCCGTGGTTCCGATAAGCGCCATGGCGCTTTTGAAGAATCAACAATTCCGTGTGATAACTGACAGCGAATTGCGTAAACTCGGTAGCTTTTTAACTACAGAATTATTTTTCTTATGCCAGTCCAATGAAGTGTGCATGACGGGGGGTATTTCGAGGGGGGGGGGTTACCAATTCATAGTGCCCATTTTGATGGGGGTATTTCGAGGGGGGGGTTACCAATTCATAGTACCCATTTTGAGGGGGTATTTTGAATACGGTAGGTACACAAACTACCTAGACTAAAATACCTATGTGTTGCTGCGATGCAAATTAAATAGCAATAGTAAATAAATACATCATGTATTTACATTGCGTACGTGATGTACATCATTCCAGACGGGGGTATTTCGAGAGGGGGGTTATTATTTCGCCAGCCCATTTTGAGGGGGTTAATTCAAGGGGGAATAATTCGAGTAACACGGTAGAATGTTTCAACTACATCTGCAGTATCAATTGAGCTTTCTTGAGTTATTTTAACTTAACACTGAACTGCACCAAATATCCCACATGAAATGAGTATTTACTGCTTGCGATTCAAATTAGTTTCCAGGTGGATTGTTTGCTCAAGCCTTGGCCACATCAGATCTGGCAATTTACAGCCAAATCAGAAGAATCATAGAACTTTACTCAACGCCATTGGTGTTTACAGCTGACACAAACACTACCACACTTGTGCAAAACATTGTGGAAAAAAATTTGGCAATGTTTTGCTCCACAGAATTCAAATGTCAATATTGGCAATTAGCGGACACTGAGTGCAGAACACAGATTGTTGTGACACCATCTGATGAATTTTTTTTACCACAAGGTGGCAACTACTTTGCACAAGGATGGCCATTTCTTCAGCAATTCAATGATGCTTTGCTAGAATCAATGGATTATTCATCAACAATTATTGAGAGGTACCTCACCCAACCGAACCCAAATGGGTTAGCTGCATAATGAATGCCGCATTTGCTTGAATAATTCCCCAGAAAAATCCCAGCCCCCACCTCAAATAATTCCCCTCTGTAAGATGACTTAGGACAATATAATTCCCCTCCCTTGAATAATCCCCCCCTTAAGGCATATGATCAAATTGTTATGTCTGATTTGAACAGAAATGGCATGTTATTGTGTAAATAAAGCATTATTTGTGGAATGAGTTTATAGAAGAAAATGCATGCATGCAAGTAAATTTTTATGAAATAATTATTCCTCCCCTTGAATAAATCCCCCGGGCCACTTCAAAAAAGTCTGATGATATAATAATTCCCCTAGAGAGTTATTCGAGCAAATATGGCAGTTTATAGACAACAATAAACTTTTTGGATGTTATCACTGATCCAGGTGCTCCAGATATGACACACATACACGCATGTCAACAACTGAACCACTGGGCCTGCTGATTGTGACACCGATATTTATTTCTTATCTTACAGGCATTTTACTTTCACTTTTTGCATTTGTAGCTGAGCTGCTTACTGCAGCCTGTCAGGATATGAAATTCTCCCCTTTCTGAATGCAATGTAACAAAATCCTCAACAAAAACATCGTCAAATGTACAGAATCACTCATAAAAAACAGCATTACGTCATCACTAGTGATGTTAAAAGCGCCAGAGTTTCGGCGCCAGGCGCCAAAAGCGCCATGGCGCTTTTCCCATTGCGGCGCCAAGCGCCATTGGCGCCACACGATTTTAGCGCCAAGCGCCAAAAGCGCCATGGCGCTTTTCCAGACCGTAGCGCCAAGCGCCAATGGCGCCAGAGGACAATGGCGCCAAGCGCCAATAGCGCCAGCGCCAAAAATTTCTTGGCCGATTTTTAATTGGCCATGTACATCAATATCTAAAGTTACATGGTATGGATCGAACTGGATGCTAAAGCTGTTCCTCAACTTGATAAATGAAGCTGATTGCAAATTTGTGCAAAAAATTTGCTCGTAGGGAATGCAAGTACCGTATATCCCAAATAAGACCCCTGTCATCATTTCATCAGAAGTGTTGGAGGGGGGGGGGTATTCAAGGGGGTGTCCTTCTGGGGGGTGTTATTTTTTCCACGGAACTTGCGCTTTATTCATTGTATAATGCATTCCATAAGCTCATGTAATTCAGGTATTTGATAGTTCAACGACAACAAAAACAAGGTATCCATGCAAAAATTTGTCTTCATTGGCATCCAAATAATTCAAATACACATTATGGATATAGGTACATATCAAATAACAAGATGGGGGAGTTACTCAAGGGGGCATATTTTTTCCTCACATGGCCAACAGGGGGAGTTATTCGGGGGTGCTATTCAAGGGGATCATATTAAAGGATATAGGGTAAATAAAAAGTGATGTGAGGGAGCACGTTTTTTTACTCCGATCTGATAAGCATTCTAAAAATGAATGTCAGAAAAATTAATGTGATATTACATGATAGATAGAATGTGAAGAAAGTGTATATTCAGCATGCCATATAAGGCAGTTTTATTCTGAATGCAGAAAGTTTCTGTAGGTTACTCTTTTCAAGTAAGTGAAGTTGCGGTAGGTATTTATATTTATATCAATGAAATTTGGATGTTTGAACCATAATTTTTAGGTGATGGAAAAATTGGATGGAAGAAAAAACAATCATCTCATATTTTGATGGCATATTTGATGCCACCTATCGAAATCGTACACAGATGGTATGGCGCTTTTTTGGCGCTTTTCAAAGTATGAGCGCCAAGCGCCAATGGCGCCACGGCATTATAGCGCCAAGCGCCAAAAGCGCCATGGCGCTTTTGGAGGTCTCGGCGCCAAGCGCCAATGGCGCCACGGCAAAAAGGCGCCAAGCGCCAAAAGCGCCATGGCGCTTTTTGGTTTGGCGCTAGCGCCAGGCGCCAGCGCCATGGCGCTTTTACATCACTAGTCATCACTGCCCAAAATTGCATTGCCCTGAATGTGTGAGCGCAGTCTGCTTCTTCACAGCTACAATATTCTCTGCGAGTTAAGAACAAGACTATGTTGTATACCGAGTTGAGCAGAGTTGCACAGAATACTACCATAATTTAATGAATAAAATCTTGTGATAAACTTTGTAATTTATTATTCTATAGTAAAAACGAATGACTATGATTAAAAACTGTATAATTTTGCTTCTTTTTTCAGGTGAAGTGTGATGTGTTTCCATGCAAAGTGTGATGTCCGCCGAGTTGAAGACAATTAAGACAATTCAGACAGTTTTGGAATATACTTAGTGACTGTCATTACTGATAAAGCATTGAGTTTTCCACGCAGAAAAACGCATTGATTTAAAATACTATTAAACATACGTATCTTGATCCTATATATGAATTTCCCTATGTATTTTTTTAATTTTTCACTGCCGTATATCCTCAAATAAGCCCCCAGGGGAGTTTTTTTTTGTCAGAGTTTTTGAGGGGGGAGTTATTCAAGGGAAGAAATTATTTTTTTCCTCAGAAAATTTGGACTTGATTTATTGTATGAATGCATTCTGTCAACTCATGTAATCCATCTACATATTTGACAGTTCAACAACAACAAAATGTGTGTATTATTTAGAAAAAAAACTAAAAAAAACTCGAGTTTTTACAAAAAACACATAAATAAAAACAGAGTTACTCAAGTTTTTTTCAAGAAAAAAACTCAAAACACAGGTATTCATTTTTGAAAAACTCAAAACACAGAAAGTGTTTTTTTTTGGAGAACTTACCCATCGTTGGTATACACTGCGTACAAGCTATGTATCTGCCGTCGCTGCCATACGTTAACATTATTTTTTGTATTTTCATCGATCATTTTTGTAAAATATGTAGCATATTTTTCATCCAGGGGGGAGTTATTGAAAAGGGGGGAGTTATTCGAGGGAAGGAGTTATTGTTTTCGTAAAAGTTTTTGAGGGGGAGTTATTCGAGTATATACGGTATGCCGCAAAAGCTACCATTGACATTTTGGTATAATATCTAAAATCGCTTACTCCATGCTGTTCCTGTAGTCTGATTGTTCGCTGGACATCCGCCTCACCGGCACTGATATCATCGATCAAATCGGTATAGTGTCCATCTATCCACTCATTTAGCACTCGGAAAAAGCCGGCTTCACCCCAATCTCTGCCCCAAGAATTGGCAAGTGTCCAATACTGGCGGCCCTCGGGGGTGTGACCCCAACCGATCAGTCTGATACAGTGACCGTATGTTTTTTCGCCGATTGTGTGCGCGTAGACGCCTGAAAGTAGTCGCGGGCGGCATTTCTGCTTTGTGACACTTTATTTTTTCACTTTAAACTTCAACTTGGATAGGTAAACATCTGAAATTCCTAGAAGTTTTATTTGTGATCGTTAGTTACACAATACCACAGTCTGGTGCTTTGACAACACGAAATCTGTGTCTGTGAATACTTTTTCAACAACTCTGGGGGAAAATCTAACAAATTTCATTATCACAAACAATTGAAAGGTGCTGTTAAAGTATCCACATTTCGAATGAGAATTTTGAGAATTTCGATCTTCACTGACCATTTCGAGTTTGCAATTTATTACTTTAAAAATACCTTACAATAACGTTATCGAAAAGATTCACGATAAAAATCAACCAACCGGAATGATAGTGCTCCAAATCTTCATAGACATCAAAGCAGACCACGACTGGGCCTTTCGTAATTAGTTCCATCTTGATCACTGTGTTTCTCTGTTCCCATGAACGTTTCGTTAACCGCCCACTGGACACGAAAGTAGTGAGTTAAGCGAGCCATGGCGATGGCGCATGGCGCCATTTTATTCTGGCGCTTACTGCCATCGCCCTGCCACCCAAGTAGTGATGAAATGGCGCCATGGCGCTGGCGCCATTTGAGGACGCAAAAGGGCGCCGTGCCATGGCGCCATTGGTGCTTTGCGCCCTTTTTCTGTGGCGCCCCTGGCGCCTGGCGCCCACTTTCAGAAAAGCGCCATGGCGTTCTTGGCGCTTGGCGCCCTTTATCTGTGGCGCCCTTGGCGCCTGGCGCCCTGCCCTATAAGGGTGCCAAAATGGCGCCAGCATCGTTTCAAGGTGACCGTCTGTAGATAATCGAAAATCGCCATGAAAATGGATAAAATGGTGCGAGTGGATGAATATTTTCGTCCAACGGTTCATCAGACGCGTCTGACAGACCAGAAGCTGAGGATGATGAACCGTTGAACTTACCCGCGAATCAATATGGATTCAAATTGTCATGTTTCTGTTTTTGTTCAATTCAAGAAAACATTTGCAACCAGAAACCAATAAAACATAATTTTCACCATATGAACTGAATGATATTTTTTGTTAAATGACAATTTTCATTTTATGCTGAACATTTTTGTCTCATTAGTCTTATTTTTGATGATTACATCCTGGAGAATGTGAATAAAGACGTGAATGTGTGCGCTAGAGTACTAGAAAATTTAAAAGATATTTTAGCGCACTCAGGGTACTGTACGCACTTATTTAGCCTGGCGCCCTTGGCGCTTGGCGCCCCTTTCTGTGGCGCCTTTGGTGCCTGGCGCCCATTTTTCGAATGGCGCCATGGCGCCTTTGGCGCCTGGCGCCAACTTTCCGAATGGCGCCATGGCGCCATTGGCGCCTGACGCCTTTTTTTGGCGCCTTTCCATCACTACTCCCAAGATGTGATGTGAAAGAGCCATGGCGCTATGACGTCAAGAACCATGGAGCTTTTAAATCACAAAAGTCAATTGTTTAAAAAATCTGTCGCTCAAAAAAAAGTGCAAAACATTTTAAAAATTGACCGACCTCTGTTTGGCAATCGCCTCAAGCTCATGATAATATTTGGGAAATAAAAGATTTTTGCTGATTTCCTTAGTAAGATTGAGGTACGACAATGCGCTACGAAATAAAATTAACCCGAAACGGTTTCTCGTTCAGCCCGAGTCTTTGTAAACTGCATCTGGATCAAGTCCGGCAGTCCAGTTTTCAAAAGTGTGGGATGTAGCTGACATAAGCCATGCCAAAGCAAAAAGCGCCATGGTAATTTTGGCGCTTGGCGTCATTATGCTGTGGCGCTTGGCGCTATTTATCGGTGGGGCCTGGCGTTGACATTAAAATAAGCGACTAAAAAGCGCCACCACCAACATACTATGAAACATAAATTGTAAAATTTGTATTTTTTGTACAATTTTACAAAAAAATTACAAAAATTTGAATTTTAGTAAAATTTGAATGTGAATTTTATTAATTTTCCATTTTATTTTATTTTTTTCTTCTCGGATTATGCTAATCTTGATCAGCAGTCAGTTCAGTGACTGCCGGACTTGATCCGTACGCAGTTTATTTACCTAGGTATGTTTTTACGACGTTCATTGTCGTTTCTTTTATCTATGTACACACTTTTCACGTAATTTCTCCACTCGCGGAATTGGCATGAATCGCATGAATTGGCAGGAATGAATCGGGCTTCCCGAAGAAAAAAGCCACATTAAATCGGGAAAATTTAATCTCGTTCCTGGAAATATGCAGCCATCTTACCGCCTTGCCATAGTGCAAATCTTGCTGGTAGCTCCAATCGAACATGTTCTGACAGGTGCGCGTGCATTTCGGCTTCGGTTCCGTCTCTCCATACGATGATAATGGACAGGGTCTAGAAGGAGGTTGTGATCATTTAAATTGGCATCTTGCCAATGTAACGGTGAATTGATAATCGATAGAATATTTAAATTAGGTATATTTTGAAATAAGTAGGTAAGTTCCGACTTTTGAGAAACTCCATCTATCGAAAAATGAAGGTATGAATTAAGAAAATTAGTGATTACAAATAGGTAACACAAAAATGAACAAATCAAGTATACTCCGCGACCGCATCCTAATAAAAATTGCTCAAAAATGGTTTCTGACACGAAACTATACTGGTTGTACTTAACTCCGCCTTTTTTGTCAAAACTTTTTTTGTGAAACTGTGCGAGTGTCGCGTTGGTGCGTAAACACGAGCGCATACTGAGGTGTGTGGGGAGAGAATTCAACACATTCATTATCTTACCTTCCACATTTCGAGTCGACGTTGTACGGGGTGCAACCCTCCCTGCTTCCATAGGCGCCGCCAGTGACAAAACCTTGATCCATCCAGGCAAAAAACGGCGTCACACTGAGCGCCCCACCCCAACAAGTGCCGCAGCTGGGGCAACATGATAATAAATCTTGGGCGGAAATTGTTGGCTTCAGGGTGCCGTTGGAGGCGATGCACAGCTGCGTTCGTGTTGAAATCATAGTTATAATGGTCACAAAATGGGACTTCTTGTGGGTCTGACAAAAACGATAAGTTAATTTTTTACCATTTTTCCTCGAATTATCACCCCTTGAATTGCTTCAGGTTTGAGCGGATTGAGGTCTGAAGTACCCTCCGGTCAGCAGCTATGTAATCGCCTATTCTTTACTACAATCCTTCACGAAAATTTCTAGCGGATAAAATTTTACCCCCCCCCCCCCCGAATTAACCCCCCGTCAAAATTTGTTGGCGAAATAATAAACCCCTTGAGGGTATTTCGAAAAAATACGGCAGACATTTTCGAATATTGCCAATCAGACAGCCCACTTCCACCTTCAATATTTCCCCACTCTAAACAACCCACGGCACCAACCCGATCGCTCATGACGCTGGCGGCGGCGAAGGCCCAGCACGTGCCGCAGCCGCCCTGGTTGTGCACCTGACCGATGGACGCGCACAGGGGCCACCGGACGCGGCTGTCGAACGAGTCGGGCAGCGCCCTGTCGCGCCCGTTCGCCAGGTGCGCCTGTGGGTCATTGGCACCACGGTTTACTCGGCGGATATGATGCTCTGCCCTCGCTCGCACTTAGTCATGTCTCACGCTGGAAGCGCGCCAATGATGATAAAGCATGCGATTTTGTGTAAAAGATGAAAAAATCTTTGTTGTGGATGAGTTAAGGTATAGCGTTATAACAGCGATGACTTTTTTCGACTTTGTATGAAAATCGAATGCGTAAAAAAATCGTTGGCACGCTTCAAGTGGGAGGGAATCACGCCTCAGAGTTGTTAAAAGTACCGAACTATTCTCAAAGTATACGTAAACGTAAAGTATTTATTTTTTCTCACCCCCTGAGTACAGAAAACGTAAAATACTGTTTTTCTTTTACTCGCGATTAAACGTGAGTAAACGTACTTTTTAATACAGAAAATGAAAACGTGCGTATTTTTTAGAAATTTCACCCAAATTGTCATTCAAAATCGTTTATTTTCAGAACTTTTTGCCTATCTTCAGCAATTTTTGGCTATTTATGTGCTCATATACCCGTTTTCGACGATTTCTCTTCATTTTCAACATATTCATGTTTTTTTTTCACTTAAAACACTATATAAAAGACTATCTGAAATACGTTTTCTGTACTCGAGTACTTTCAAAAAGTATACGTAAAAGCGAGTACTGGTACTTTTTTCTGAGGAAACGTAAACGTATTTACTCAGTACTCGAGTAAATATATTATTCGAGTAAAGGTAAATACGTTTTAACAACACTATGCCACGCCTGCATGGTGTAAAGCAGAGTTGTTAAAATACCGGTATTTTTGAAAAGCGTAAGCGTAAATACACTTTCCAAATTTGGAGTATGGATACTGTAAGCGTAAGGTATTTTTAAAATACCTAGGAAAGCGTAAAAAAAAGCGTAAGTGTAAAAATTGTCAAGAGAGTGCTCTTGCTGTTAAGCATCAGAAAACACCCTTGCTTTCACTATTATATGAAATTATTTATCATTTCCATTCACTTTTTTATCCTTTCATTTGCATATGCATATGAATTTTTTCATTGTGATCACCACAATTCGTCCATTTTTGTTCAGTGAATTCTTGCCAAATCAAGCCCTGATTGACATTTTTCGGACGTCCACTTGGTAGTCTGCCCTTAGATGTTGATGACACTTCATCAGCAGCAACACCTAAATAATCATCATCTTCTAACTCGAAGTTCATGCTGTTGACGGCGAGTCGTCAGAATCCATTTAAGACTCCAAAATGTCTAATCTAAAGCCACAATTTCGCGACACAATTTGTACATACTTTTTCCAGTGCATCACTGCACACACGCAGTCACTTCTCGGTACGCAGTCATGTTCACTTTCTTTTTTGTGGTTTTACGGTTTTTCGGTTAAGGCATAAAACTGGACCGCGTGAAAAGCTTTTTTACGCTTTTAGTACCCGGGTATTTCGGCCGGGAAAGCGTAATAAAGCGTACGGGTATTTTATGAAAGCGTAAGCGTAAGCGTAAGTATAAATACCCATTTACCCGGGTATTTCGGGTAAGCGTAAATACGCTTTCGCAACTCTGGTGTAAAGTGACTGGAGTAGGTATACCTATATTGAATGATAGGACAATATGGTCGGGATTTTCAAAATCAAGTTTCTTTTCTCAAGTTATATTTTTTTTCTGGAATTTTTTTACCGTTTGCATATTGATAATATAAATAGGTCGTCTAACTCGAAAAGTCCACAAAATGTGATTTTGAGTACCTATTAGGTAAATCGCATTTAGCATTCGAAAAATAACCCGTGATTTATATTTTCGAAAATCACAATAAATATAAATAACCCGTGATTTATATATATTTATATTTTTTCCAAATTCTGAGTGATATATTTATATATATTTTTTTAATTTGAAAAAAAATCACTGAGAAAATCACTCATACTTGATACATGGTGGTGCAATGATTGTGCTTTATGACTAAAACATGCAATTTGTGCAAGATAAATTTGCAGGGATTTTCTCCAGAAAATCTCTCTGTCCATGTAGAGCATTATTGAATTAAAATTGTATTTGAAGCAGGTTAATATTGTTAGCCTACACACACTAGTTTTCACTTTGATTTTTTTGGATACTGAAATGGCCAAAAATGGTGACATGTTTCCATCAAGTTTTCCACTACTGAATGCCATATATCATATTTCCTCAAAATACCCCCCCCCCCTCGAAATACCCCCTGTTTAGAAATACCCCCTCAAAATGGGCTCTATGAACTTTTAAACCCCCCCTGTCGAGAAATACCCCCCTTAAAATGGGCACTATGAATGTATAACCCCCCTTGAAATACCCCACCCCAATTTACTGAATAGAGAACATATTGCGGTTTGTGATCCGGGAAACGCAGAACACATGTTAAAAACAATGACTGTGTGATGTTAGAACTGGTTATATACTGTTTACATTTAAGTCCATAGAGTGTTAAAAATGGCGGTTTTTGTTGCATTTTTCGATTTTTGTGTACATTTTAAACAACAATTTAGTAATGGGATTTGAAGAATTTCTGGCAAAATGATAAACCCTCTCAAAATACACCCCCCCTCGGAATACCCCCCTCAAAATTTCCATTCTGAAAAAATAAACCCCCCAGGGGGTAATTCAAGGAAATACAGTCTAGGATCCTCCTTCAATTCAAGGAAATACATACAACTCAAACTCAAATGATTGCAAATGGTGACATCACTATCAATTAGTTTTCATTTTGTATGTGACAAAAATGTAAACTGTTTAGTAACTTTTTTTCATGTCATCCTGATATGAATTCTATGGTTTTGTTTTAGGTATAAAGCATCTCTCTATCTTTTAACATACATTTCTGAAATAAAACATGACTTTAAATCAAAAAATACCAATTTGATGTGATAAAAAATTTTATACAGTGATTGCAAGCGCAGTTTACCATTTTTGAAAACTGACAATGCTTGGTGACATGCAACAATGTTGGCTGTTGTCAAATATTGGGAACCACTGGAAAACTGTCACCATGGTGACACCAGAGCCACTAGTGTCATCACAATGTTGCCAAAACATAGCCATGTGTCCAAAAATGAGTTTTCACAGCACATCACCAATGAAAAAGTGCTGAGCATGAGCACCTATTTAGTCAAATGTCCATTGCCACAACCAGGCGCTATAGGTTGAGAGCTAAATATTTGCAGTGCAAAATATTTTTGAAGTTTTCATTGAGGTTGAACTGAAGGTTAAATTTTTCTGTGATATTTGCTTGATATTTTCACTTGTAAAATACTGTATAAATGAATACTGCTTGTGGAATGATAATAAATGGACTGTGGTATCTTAGAGTACATTTTTTGTGCTTGCAAATGGTAAATAAAGCCCAGAATATTGCTTGAAATTGAAATAAAGCGCAAGTGATTTTTTGAGATTTTTTTCGAGCTAAGAGTTATTTTTTCAGTAATTTAATTATATTTTCTGGAGACCTAGAGTGATTTATATATATTTATATTTGTTCCAATATTGGAGTGATATATTTATATATATTTTCCCAAAAATCGGTGATTTTTTCGAATGCTAATCGCATTTTAGAATTGGATGCCTGAAATAAATACAAACAAACCTCCAGGTAATTTTTATTTTCGTCGCTGACACCGAAGTAATTGATCATTCGATTTATTAATTCCTGCCACACCTGACTATCGAAAATATAGCCCATAAATCATTTTGATGTTTTTCTTTAATTTTTTTGTGGAAGTATTTTACATGTAAACATAATTATCCCACTAGGTAGCTCGTTACTGGCTTAGGCACAAGTAAATTTAGATGCATACTTTGCGAGTAGGTATATCTGCCAAAGTGAAAATATGACCTATCGAAAATATAACCCATAAATCATTTTGATATTTTTCTCCTATTTTGCATCAATTTTGCAAATATTTTATGAATGCCAATTATGTTCTCAGTAGAAATCGTCTCAGGAGAAGATTGCTTCAAATTATCATTTCCCAAAGAAGGATCATCTCTAAAAAAACACTTCCTTAATTTCCTCTCCAACAACAAATTTCTTCACATTTAAATTTCCCCGCTTTTAAATGTATTCAAAGATTAAATTATATAGTCCATGCAAAATGAAACAGTGTGTTCGGGCGAGTCTTCCTCCATATTGGACAGGAGTTGTTTGAATGAATCGTGTCGATCAGTTGAGCGCTCAGCGAATCGGTTGTAGCGCGCCTGTGGGCGTAGAGTTGATAATGAACTACCGTATTTCCTCGAAATACCCCCCCCCCCTTGAATTGAACCCCCCTCGAAATACCCCCAGGTGTTTTTGAGCTGGGGAAAAAAACCCTCGAAATACGCCCCGTCTGGAATTATGTACATCATGTATGCAATGTACCTACATGATGTAAATATTGGTCGCAGTTTGCATCGCAGCTACACATCTATTTACTATCTTTTGTGTAGCGATGGACGTTGGTTGATATGTCCAAACATACCCTACTTGGACACGTTGATTACCGGTTTTGGGTATATAAAAGCGTACTCTTTACTATGAGTTTCGTGAAAATTTCTGACGAAATAATACCCCCCCCCTCGGAAAAGCCCCCTAGAAATACCCCAAAAAAATTTCCACTCTGTAAAAATAAACCCCCTGGGGGTATTTCGAGGAAATACGGTAATTAAGCTATCGATTTATCGCTATCGCTTGCAGTGTATACAATCAACCATGGGAAACTCACAGACCTTGTAAAATGACCTGTATAATTTGAAATGTGTCGCAGAGTATCAAGTCAGGTAAAATGCCCTGAAAAATGTTAAACGTACGTTGTCATTCTCCAAGGAATTTTACATGATTTTTGACACTTTGCAGGCATTTGACATTTTACACAATCTGTGACTACCCCCATACAGTATTTCTTCTAATAGAACGACATACCTCCAATAGAATGGCACCTCCAATCGAACGGCAGGTACAAATAACGTTGGGACTGGGAGGGTGCCTAATAAACACATAAACATTTCAAAATGAGTGTTGAGGAAAGAACATTCCAGGTGTTCAGAACTAGCTATGATTCAGAGGTTGTTTTCGCATTTGGTATTGTTTAAATTGATGCGCTGATGCTAATGTTGCTAATGTTTCATAAAAACAATCATGTTCAAATGAAAAATGTGTGAAAAACATTGGTAAAAAGGTAGAGCGCCAGCCTCTAATAGAACGGCACCTCCAATTGAGCAGGTAAAAAGTTGATGAAAAAATAGAAGAAATTTCGGCGCTCTTTTATTAGAAGAAATACGGTATATAAAAGCGACTCACCGTCCACAAACCGTCCACCTTCTCATTAATCTCATCCACCATTTTCTCATGATACTGCCGCACAGCTTCACTGTGTTCCACCGCACGCTGCTCAGCCCCGCCCCCGTACGGATTGTGATATAGTCGTTCTAATAGGAGACATGTTAGAATTACTATTACCAGGACCGGGGAGGAGATAAAATTGGCACGACTGAATCAGGTTTTTTCGGGATGTCCGGTTCTAAATATGTGGTACACGGATGCGTCGTGAAGTGACTTCACGCTGACACTTCACGATGCTTCACGCATCATAAATACTGTAAAATATGAGGCCAGACCGTTTCATATGCTAACCGTTTCATATGCTGCTGTAAAGCATCACCTCATATGCCAATTAGCTACGATTCATATGCCAGCATAAAATCGTTTCATGCTCGCCGAATGCTACATCTCAAATGCCATACTGTATCGATTCATATGCTGTAGTACTATTATTTATGTGCCATACTTTTTGTTTCATACTCATTTTGGTTGGGTGGAAAAAGGGTCACTTTAAGTATTTATACAGACATTGTCACATGAATGCGCTGACCAATCACCGTTTTTGTTTTCACAAGATATTTGCGTGGTCTTGGTCATTTGCAGATTAATCTGCAGTGGATCATGACGCAACGTGTCCATTTTGACCATGTATGGGTCAAATACAGAAATTTTGATCAGGTTGATATACATAGATTGCCAATGCCCATACACCTCTACTCGACGGACAGCACACTAAGAACCTACCATAAATTCCATGGAAACCTACTATGATTGAAATCTGGTGATAAATTTCGTATCAATTCGATTTGTCAATCTTCAAAAGTCAGTGTCCACATTGGCCATGGAAAATGACCACCTTTTTATAGACCCCCCTTATCTCGGGGGGCTTAAGATGTGCACCTTCTATCCCACCTTTGAAAACTTACCACACACAGCGATGGATGGGATCGTGATTGATGCTGGGGACGCGTGACCGGGATCCGGTTAATCCCTTTCAAATGCCGCATACATAAATGGCATAACAAGTGGGTACAAATGCAGCATATGAGACGTGTGAAAAATGTGTATGAAACAATAGTGTTGAGTAAGTATATGAAATGTAGCATTAAATGGCATATGAATCGTGCATAATTAGTGGCATGAAACCATTTTTTTCCAGCATATGAATCATAGCACATTAGCATTTGAAACAAAGCACTTCAGCATATGAATCAGTGCTTTTACCTAGCATTTGAATCGGCTAGCATATGAAACAGTGCAACCTCGTAAAATATGGGCGGTCCGATTACACATTGATTTACTGGGATTGACTCGCGTATAAATATGGAAAAATATGGTATATCCTCGAAATACCCCCAGGGGGTTTATTTTTTCAGAGTGGGAATTTTGAGGGGGGGGGGTATTTCGAGGGGGGGCGTTATTTCGAGGGGGGTAATTCGAGGAAATACGGTAGTTAAAATAGGTAAAACTAATGCAAAACCATATTAAAAATTTTCTGGCTTTTCACAGAGAAATTTTATTATATTTTTCTTTTTGAGATATTTTCTGAGATTATCTTGAATTACATAAATATTTGCTTAAAATCACAGCAATTTTTTTCCAGTGCTTTTGCACAGCTTAGTTATCGCCTCTAATTTTGGAAGAAAGGTCAATGTAGTGGTTTTTCTGCAGTCAATAAAACTTTCGACAGCTTAGAAACTATATTTTTAAAGACGACGCATTCGAATATTCGTTGGCCATACGCTTCGGAACCGCATTCTATCAACCAAAAATTTCATGCCCAAAGAATCGGACTACCCGGAAGTAAACAAAACCCGTCGCGCAAATTAAATTTCACACCAGCACGAAAACCACCGCCCGTATAGTTGTCATCTTGCAGGGACAAGTGCTCTTGCCTTCGCGGAGGAATGGGGTCGAATCCATAGCCGCGGCTGCGAGAATTTCGAAAATTAGAGATGGGTAGGTCGCCTTGAACACTTCCTTTCTGTGTTGCTGCCTTTGTCGCCGTCGTTAATGGCGTACACTTACGTTATTTGGGCTCAAACACACTAGTTGACATCGCGAATAAATGTCAATCAAATGTCAAATAAACGACAATTAAGTGTCACTATATAAAATTAAATGTACTCTATCACACAGGAAGTTTAAATCACATAATTTACAAAATTGTAGTTGAATTTAGTTGACACGAATTTTGATGTCAACTAGTGTATGGGCTGTGTGAAAGTGCAGAATACTGCGAAATCGAACCGAAGGTCCAAAGAGAATTCCGCTAGTAATACATACCGTATATCCTCGAATAAGTCCACCCTCGCGAGTAAGTCCCCCCTCTTGTGAGTGTGAGGAAAAAATAACTCCCCCTCAAAACTTGACGAAAAAAAAACTCCCCGGGGGACTTATTCGAGGATATACGGTATATAATTATCAAGTCGCCAGAAAATTAGGAACTACGCGGCTCAAAATGGCGCCATTTCATTGCCAGCTGTGTGTCCTAAAAACGAGACAGTAAACTGCTAATTTGTGGGGCGCATTTCAGCCAGAAACAGGTGGCACAGAATGGTGTTGCAGTTTGGTATACGCGCGGATTTACGTCGCAGCAAAATAACACATGTAAGTGTCAGAGATTGTCTCGCCCCAACGTGTTAGGTCTAATGATGAGTTGTAGCTGGACGTAATAAGGAAGTGTGATGTGCCGTGAAGTGTTGTGAAGTGACTTCGCATTGACATGGGTAAAAATGATCCTTCAGTAAATAACTGCCAAGATAAATACTTCACACCGCCTTGTAAACCATTCCAGAGACTGCAACAAGAAAAGTGACAGGAAAAGTGATAAGTGTAAAATGCATTAACAACTTATGTGGCACATTAACTTAATGCACCAAATAAATTTTGACCAATGAACTTACCTTCACTAACACTAACAAGTTTAGGTACCTACTTCTTATTTCATTTACGACATAAAATTTTTCCTACCAAATCTAAAAAAGATATGAAAATCAGTGATTTTGTTTGGTTACCCCCCCCCCGCCATTAGAGATCCCTGTTTGACGACAAGCCTCCATACACCATGGAGATGGAACTTTTCAAAAAAAAGAGCGACACTACAAAAATGAATGGAGCGCTGAAAATCTCGTAATAATTGATTGCGGAAGTGCACTGAGGTGTCTTCTCTTCACCCTCGCTGCTTCATACTCGCCACCCCGCCCTAGACAAATTTCAAAAAGTATGTTGCAGATCAATCATTGCAGCACCTAAACAGAGTTGTTAAAAGTACTGAACTTTTTCGAAAGTAAACGTAAAGTGTATCTTTTTTACTCACAGGTGAGTGCAGAAAACGTGAAGTATTTATTTTTTACTTTTACTCATGAGTAAATGTGAGTAAATTACTTTTGTCCCCGGAAAACGTAAAAGTGGGTGTTTTCGAGAAATTTTGCCACAATTTTCGCTCAAAGTACCAAATCTTTGAACTTTTTCACCATTAAATTCAATAGTTACTGTGTTTTTACCTATATTTGAGCGTTTTTGGATATTATGTCCCTATTTTGAGGTTTTCCCTCCATTTGTTTCCTTTATCTCTTGAAAAAGCCTATAAAAAGCCTGTTTGAAATACGTTTGTTGTACCCGAGTAAGTGAGTACCTGTATTTTTCGGGAGGAAACGTAAACGTATTTACGCAGTGCTCGAGTATCCGTATTTATCGAGTAAACGTAAATACGTTTTAACAACTACGCACCTAACTATAAAATAGAACTGACGCCTTACTTACATGACATGACATTTCGCACAGGCTGGCACTGGCAGTGCGGGAAAAAACTTTTTCGCTGTAAATATGATGTACACATCCAATAAATCTTAATTCGAGGCTAGATTCATTTTTGTTTGCATATTCTGCATTTTCAAACACTCTTTGAATGCGAGGTAGATGACAAAACATACCTAGGAAAATAATGCCTAACTTCCCCTCACTATTTTGTACATAGGTAGGTTATGTACCTGATGTATCGTCCATAGCATTGAAAAAATTCTCTCGGAGATTGATATTAAAAAAATCTCAGAAAATCTCAGAAAATATAAGATTTTCTGAGATTTATATTTTTTCCGTGATTTTCCAGAGAGATTTAATTATATTTTTTTCTGATTGAGAAAATCTCTCAAGAAAATCTCTCTATATTTGTCCATTTTCACCTTCAAATTCACTAGTTAATGTGCTTTTTTGCTTATTTTCAGCTATTTTTTAACTATATATGTGCTAATATACCCATTCTTGGCAATTTCTGCACATATTTTTAGGTTATTCTCTCCCTTTTTCTGTTCTATAGCATGAAAGAGTCTATAAAGTCTATACATTATACTTACGTACTCAAGTACTTTCAAAAAGAATACATAACAGAGAGTACTGGTACTTTTTCAGAGGCAATGTAAATGTGTGTACTCAGTACTCTAATATATGCTTTTTGAGTAAACGTAAATATGTTTTAACAACTATAAAGTTGACTGCATGCTTTGCAAATACAGATACCAAAATTTGGTGAAAAAGTCATCTGATAAATACTGTGTCAACATTCACACGTGAGAACAATGTACCTAAATTATAGTTTTGTTGATTATTTAGATAGTAGGTGGTAGTATATGGTAGTAAAAGCTGAGACAACACATATGGCGCTTAATGTCTACTGAAACAAACGCCTCTGGTTCAAACACCTTGAGATACCTATCTATAAAATCATAATTTAAGTTGAGAGATTTTATCAGATTTTTTGAACGGAAAGAGATTTTCTCAGAGATTTAATTATATTTTCAAAAATGACCCAAGAGATTTAATTATATTTTTTTCTTGAGAGATTTTCTGAGATAATATTTAATTATATTTTCTCAAAATCAGCCGTTTTTTTCAATGCTAATCGTCCACAAAATTCTCAGAAACTAAATAAACAGAAATAAAATAAATGTCTCAAAACGTGTTGCCAAAAATGAGTGAAAAGGAGAAATAAGCCACTCACTGCTATTTTCACGGTGCATCTGCGGACCTGTTATGTCTAAAAGTGAGCTTAAGTAAATAAGCACCTGAAAATTGTACGTACTGAATGCGCTCCAGAAATAATGGGACTCTATTTTTTGAAGATACATACCGTATTTCTCGAAATACCCCCCGGGGGTGATTGTTTCAGAGTAAGAATTTTAAGGGGGGGGGTTAAACGAGGGGGGTATTTCGAGGGGGGGGGCTTATTATTTCGCCAGTAATTTTTTGAAATTCCAGTACTCAATTGTTGTCTGTAACGTACGCAGACGTAGAAAAATGCAACAATATTCGCTATGTATGAGTCTATTGACTTATATAAGTGTGAAACCCTGTTCTAATGTAACAATTCATTGTTTTTAACGTGTGTTTTGCATTCCCCGAATGACAAACCGCAGTTTTGTCATGTATGTTCTCTGTACACTCAATGGGGGGGTATTTCTAGGGGATGGGTAATTATTTCATAGTGTTCATTTTGAGGGGGGGGGGTATTTCGAGACAGGGGGTATTTCGAGGGGGGTATTTCGAGGAAATACGGTAGCATATTTCCTTAAAATACCCACATGGGGGTATATTTTCGCCAGCAACTTTGTGGGAAATATTCAAGGGAATGTTATTCGGCTATCGTATTTCCTTGAAATACCCCCTGGGGGGTGATTGTTTCATAGTGGTCCCGAGAAGGGGGGGGGTAAACGAGGGGGGTATTTCGAGGGGGGGGTTGTTATTTCACAAGAACTTTTTTGAAATCCTAGTACCAAATCGTTGTTTTTGATGTGCGCTGGGGTAGAAAAATGCATCAATAACTGACATGTATAGACTCCTGTAGACTAATATTAGTACGTAGGTGGTATAAACACTGTTCTAACGTGATTCCGACATTGTTTTAACGTGTGTTCTGCACTACGGAGAACATAAACTGCAGTATTTGTCATGTACGTTCTCTTTACACTCAGTTTGGGGGGGGGTATTTCGAGGGGGGGGTGATTGTTTCATAGTGGTCTCGAGAGGGGGGGGGTCAAACGAGGGGGGGGGGTATTTCGAGGGGGGGTATTTCGAGGAAATACGGTATTCGAACGGAAGAGTTATTTGGCACCACAGTGCTAGTGAAAATTCGCTGTTGCACCAAGTAAAAAGTAATGTACAGCTTAACAATGACCAAAAAACATTTCAAATGTTGTCTTTGTGTTCATCCATTCTGTCAGTTCTGCATGGCAAGTCACCGAAATATTAAGGGTGTCCTGAAATTTCCAGAACACACAATTGTGTTTTAATCTGTTCAGCGTGTCCACCAGAGTTGTTAGAATTACTGAACTTTTTAAAAGTATATGTAAATGTAATTTACTATTTGTTACTCACCAAAAAGTATAGAAATGTAAAATACTTTTTTTCTCGTACTCATGCGTAAATGTGAGTAAAATACTTTTTTCTCAGGAAAATGTAAAAGCGAATACTTTTACCCTGGAAAATGAAAAAAACTACTAGAAATTTTTACATGTGAGGGTGAGTTTTACAGTGGAATACGCTATAGATGTCGTTTTCTAGTGATTATTTGATATATTTTTTAGAAAAATGATATGATTTCTTCAAAATTTTCTTTTTTTTGAAAAAAAAAATTGTGATTTAGCAACAAAAATACATTTTCTTTGTATGCGTATACTTTTAAAATAAACATGTAAAAGTGAGTACATTACTTTTTAAGTATATGTAAATGTATTTGCCGCGTACTCGCGTACACATATTTTTCGAGTAAATGTAGGCAGAGTTGTTAAAATACCGGTATTTTTGGAAAGCGTAAGCGTAAGCGTAAATACACTTTCTAAATTTTGAGTATGGATACTGAAAGCGTAAGGTATTTTTAAAATACCTAGGAAAGCGTAAATAAAAGCGTAAGCGTAAAAATCTTTTTGAGGCTTTTTGCTCAGTGAATTCTTTCCAAATCAAGGTCTCGGTGATATTTTTCGGATGTCCATTTAGCATAGTCTGCCCTCATATTTTGTTAAGTTATTCATCGGCAGCAACAATTAAGTCATCCTCATCTTCTAACATGGAGTTAATGCTGTCAAGGGCGATAAAATCGTCGTCGGGATCCATTTTCAGCAACAAATTTTCTCTCACCTGAAGCCACAATTTTGCTCGATGACACAGTACATATTAACAAGAGACATTCATATTGCGACACAATTTGTGCCACTATCTCCAGTGCATTACTGCACACACGCAGTCATTTTTTGGTACGCAGTCTCGTTCACTCTCTTTTTTGTGGTTTTACGCTTTTTCAAAACTAAACACAGCTAAACTGTGTGAAAAGCTTTTTTACGCTTTTAGTACCCGGGTATTTTGGCCGGGAAAGCGTAAAAAAGCGTACGGGTATTTTATGAAAGCGTAAGCGTAAGCGTAAGTATAAATACCCATTTACTCGGGTATTTCTGGGAAGCGTAAATACGCTTTCGCAACTCTGAATGTAGGTACATTTTAACAACTGTGGTGTCCACCTCCTTCCATAGACAGGCTTTATGTGAACTAAAGTTCTCACTTGTTCCACATAAAAATCAGTTGTCTGATGATGTCAGGGCTGTGAATTTATTTGCCCGACGTGTTTTTTTTTTCCCGAAACTCGGTGTTACTGTACCTAAAACTGAACGAAATCCGATTCAACGCCGAAAAAACGCGTCGGTTTCGGATGAATTAAATCTCACACCTGGAAGTCATTTGTCAGCGACGACAAGAGAAATTTGTCTATCCGCGGTTTTAGGGACATAAAAACTGATGCTTTCGCTTGTGAGGCTTTAACTGGCACGGTGGCTGTCTACGATATTTCAATCACGGACATAAATAACTCGCCTCTATTATCTTTGTGCGTATTTAGCCGAAAACCAGCTTGGCACGCTGCCCAAATTTCGCAAAAAATTTTGCACTAGGTCACAAAAGACAAATGAAACGTCCGCTTCGGGGTAAATAAGCGGCTAAGAAAAAGGGCACAAGCAAAAGTCAAATTTTCGCAGACTTTTTTTTATTATGGAATAGTTTGTCAATTTTGTTGTAAATCGGATCGGACCGAATATTCAGTCGACTGCGTTCGTGCATCGAGCGTCGCTGAGATGGATGTCATTTGTAGTGATGGAAAAGCGCCAGAAAAAAGGGCGCCAGGCGCCAATGGCGCCATGGCGCCATTCAGAAAGTGGGCGCCAAGCGCCAAGGGCGCCACAGGAAAAGGGCGCTATGGCGCCATTCGGAAAGCGGGCGCCAGGCGCCAAGGGCGCCACGGAAAGAGGGCGCCAGGCGCCAAGGGCGCCATGGCGCCATTTAAAAAATAGAGCGCCAGGATAAATAAGTGCATACAACACCCTGCGTGTGCTAAAAGTGTTTCTACAGCACCCAAATACATGCATTCACTACCTTATTTGCGTTCTCCAGGGTGTAATGAACAAAGACAACACATTCAACAAAAAAATTGGAGTGAAATTCACATGACAATTCAAACACAATGGATGTTGTCATTTGACAACAATCAATTCACTTCAAATTGACTTTTCCAATGTTTCCTCGAAATGGACAAAAAACGGAATTGCAACGATTTGAATCCGTTGATTTATGATTCTGCAAGTTCAACGTTCCATCATTCTCATCTTCTGATCTGTCAGACACATCTGATGAACCGTTGCACAAAAGATTTATACCCACTCACACCACTTCGTCCATTTTTCTGGCGAATCAGATCATCGATGAATGCGTTTTTCATCTTTTTTTTCCATTTACACAGCACTCACCGTGAAACCCTGCTGGCGCCTTTTTGGCGCCCTTCTCAAGCAGGGCGCCAGGCGCCACGGAAAAAGGGCGCCAAGCGCCAAGGGTGCCATGGCGCCTTTCAGAATGTGGGCGCCAGGCGCCAAGGGCGCCACAGAAAAAGGGCGCCAAGCGCCAATGGCGCGATGGCGCGGCGCCCTTTGGCGCCCTCAAATGGCGCCAGCGCCATGGCGCCATTCCATCACTAGTCATTTGCGAAATCATAAATACCATATTTTCTCGAAATACCCCCAGGGGGTTTATTTTTTCAGAGTGAGAATTTTGAGGAGGGGTATTTCGTGGGGGGGTAATTCGAGGGGCGTTATTATTTCGCCAGAAATTGTTTGAACTCCCAGTACTAATAACGTACGCAGACGTAGGGTTCAAACGGGATTGACTTTTCGGGATCGGGATCGGGATCGGGATTCACTTTTTGAGATTTCGGGATCGGGATCGGGATCGGGATTGGGGTTTCGGGATCGGGATCGGGATCGGGATTGGTTTTTTGAGATTTCGGGATCGGGATCGGGATCGGGATTGGCCGGGATTGGGGTCACGGGATCGGGATCGGGATTGGGATAGGCATTTTTCCGGGATCGGGATTGGGTTCTAAGGATAGATATTTTGGCCATTTTTCTGGCATTCACAGTTGTTCATAAAGGTCTCAAAACACTGTTGGATGCCAGAAAAGTGGCATAAAATTGACGCTGGGGGTTTGCATCCACTTTTTTGCATGCAAAAACGTCATTATTTCACTTTTTAAAATTCCCACTAATTTTTCCGGGATCGGGATCCCGGACTTGGGAGTTTCTCGGGATCGGGATCGGGATTTGAAAACTTTCGGGATCGGGATCGGGATCGGGATTGGTATTTTTGAGATTTCGGGATCGGGATCGGGATCGGGATTGGGGTTTCGGGATCGGGATCGGGATCGGGACTGGTAAATCCCGGAATTTCACGGGATCCGGGATCGGGATCGGGATCCCGTTTGAACCCTACGCAGACGTAGAAAAATGCAACAAAAACCACCATGTATAAGAGTCTACAGCCTTATATAAGTATGCAGATGGTATATTGAAGCTAAGGCGTTTGAGTCTCTCGCTGGATTACTTGAGGCTCTACAGGCTGGAGAATTATCTTTGGCCGACACAGACCCAGGAAACTACCGTATTTGCTTGAATAGTTCCCCCCTTGAATAATTCCCCCCTCGAATTATCCCCCCCCCCCTGTAAGACGAGTGAGGAAATAATAATCCCCCCCTTAAAGATATTTCATCAATTAGTTGTGCCAAATTCTAACAAAAATGGCACGTTTTTGTGTTAAAAAAGCACATTTCGTGAAATGAATTAATAGAAAGATGCAGGATTGAATGAATGATTCAATTTTCTAATTTAAACTGAAACAGATGAAAACTCAAGAAGCAGTAAAACTGGAAACAGCCCACAGGAGTCTTCACCCACTCCAGGATTAGTTCTCTCATGAACCAGGGATCAAGTAAACCTTGTCAGTCAGCACTGGTTTCAGGTTTTCAAAGTAAAACAATTACTTTGGGCCACATTTATAGCAAAAATTGATTGCCAGGTTTTGTTAATCAGTTGAAACAGTTTTGGCAAAAAATTGAACAATGAAAACTAAAAATATTTCTTGACTATTTATTTATTTTTTCACACGCTGTGTGACCACCATTAAATAGAGCATAAAATCCTGTAAACAAACCTACAAATATTGACTTTCTCTGATCATCCAATGTCTAAGAAACCTACTTTTTTGACAGTGACAAGCTTTCAACTGAGTTTTCAATTACTGTCAATCATTTTTGGTTATATCAAATTTGTATTTTTTGATTCAAAGTCATGTTTTATTTCAGAAAAGTATGTTAGAAAATAGAAAGATGCTTTATACACTAAAACTTGACAAAACAATTCATAACAGGATAAGTAAAAAGATACTAAAATGGTTTATATCTTTGTCACACACAAAATGACATTTGTCACTATTTGAGTTCTCACATAGGTTGAGTTTAGTTAGGTAAACACAGTGGCAAACTAGTAACTTGCCAAAACCACCCCACTGAAATTCACGCCATTTGTGAAAACTGATAATGTACAGCATTCAATAGTGGAAAACTGGATGAAACCATTTTTGACCAATCCAGTTTTCAAGAAAGTCAGCATGACAACTAGTGTGTGTAGGCACAATATCTACCTGCTTCAAATACTATTTTGATACAATAATGCATTACACGGGCAGAGAGATTTCCTGGAGAAAATCTCTTGCAAAATTCGCTTGCAAAGATTACATGTTTTAGTAATAAGGCGCAATCATTGCACCACAATTTATCTACTGATTTATGAGTGATTTTCTCAGTGATTTTTTTTGAATTCCAAAAGTATATATAAATATATCACTCATAATTTGAAAAAATATTCTTAAATTTATATATAAATCACGGGTTATCTATATTTATTGTGATTTTCAAAAATAAAAATCACCGGTTATTTTTTGAATGCTAGTGATAACTTCCAGTGAGCAATGTCCCATTTCAGGGCTGTATAAGTAGCGCACATTACAAGTGAACAGTCTACAAATAGCATTGAATCCTGAATGGCCATTTCTGCTGCACTAAAATAATTTCAACTAAAAACGTCACACAGCGGAATAATGAAATTAGGGCATTTCGTGTGGAGAAAGCCGCGCCGGACAGAGACTTTAATCTTTCTGGCTCTCATGTCTCTATTGATACTGTCCAGCTATACAAATATTGGGCTATTTTTTCGAAGACCTAATACCCGGCCACTGTCATTAATCGTGAAAAATTCGGACACTTACATCGGTGGGTGATATGATTAGAATGGATTAGTCAGGAATTGTATAAAGCCGGAGTTACAACATAACGATCAATAGGTGATGCGACAAATAAAATGTTTGCAAATTAGCAAAACAAAGATTATTTAACACCTGACTTTTTAATAAAAAAACTTGAAAAAATGAATTTTTGGATGACGTTTTATTTGTCGCATCACCTTCTATTGATCGTTATGCTGTAACTCCACCTTAATGGGTACTCCGATACCCAGCCAAGATACCAGCCACTATAATCCCCTAGTTGTTCAGTGAACACGATGATCGAATACTGGTATTTTTGGAAACTGTATATGAAATATTTCTAAAATACTGGGGAAAGCGTGACACATGTAAATCTGTTTATTTATCTGTTGATCTGTTAATCACAAAATTTATAAGTGATTGTATTGACTTGCAGGAATTTGGAAACATCGTTGTTCCAAATTCATTCATTGGAATTTTATAGCAGAAAAGTTGATAAAATGTGCTTACATATTTACACTAGTTTTCACCGTGACTTCGTGTGAAAACTGTCTTTTTTCCAAATGCAAATTTATGAACACGGTTGAATAACTTTATCTAATTTTGATTGGAATTTAAATTAATGAATGTTAAAATTAAAATACTTAAAAACTCAAACACATATAGCATTCAAAAAGAGTAGCTGGATGTCGCCATGTCGCCATTTCAGTTTTCACATCAGTCACGGTGAAAACTAGTGTGTGTAGGGCCAATAGATGACTAAAGTCGTGGCTTACATTGAGCATAAATGTTGAGCAAAATTACAGTTCTGCAGAATGAAGTCTACAAGTATCCCATATACTGTGATGGAAATAGCGCCAGGACTTTGGCGTCAAGCGCCCAAGGCGCCATGGCGCTTTTACTAACCCAAGCGACATTAATAAACTACGGTATTATTTGTACCACTCACAGACACTGAGCGTTTGCGACCAATGGATAGAAAAAAGAAAATCACAAAACCAGAAAACTCCAGTAGAATGAGAGCGAATGAGCCAGTGTGCAACGTGCCGAAATTGAACAAAGACAATCCCGAGATGACAAAGTTTTACCGCCGCCCCGATCCGCTGAAATGCGACCAGGTGGAAGAGGATTGGATGTATGTTGTCAATGGTTGGTTTTAATTTTTTCACACAACGCTGTCTCATAGTTGTTAAAACGTATTTACGTTTACTCGATAATTACGTATACTCGCGTACTGCGTAAATACGTTTACGTTCCTCCCGAGAAAAATACCGGTACTCACATACTCTCGTACTTTTTTAAGTACGCGAGTACAGAAAACGTATTTTAAGGGAACAGAAAATGTCGTTTTGCCAGACAGAAACTGACAAACATAGGAC
Organism: Sphaerolaimus hirsutus; assembly: GCA_964036195.1. Lineage (NCBI taxonomy): Eukaryota > Metazoa > Nematoda > Chromadorea > Monhysterida > Sphaerolaimidae > Sphaerolaimus > Sphaerolaimus hirsutus. The sequence continues at coordinate 14,688,843 of OZ038459.1, forward strand.
ATTTTCCTAAGAAATACTTATCAGGAAAGAAAACACATCTTTGATGTTTGTACTTCAGAGTAATATTGAAAAAACTATTTTTACGTTACGTTTGGGAGAAAAATACCCACTTTTACGTTTTCTGTGAGAAAAAATAACAATTTTTACGTTTTCCATGGAAAAAATACTCATTTTTACGGTTACTCTGAAAGAAAGTGTTTTACTCACCTTTTACGCAGCGTAAAAGTAAAAATAAAATACTTTACATTTTCTGTACTCAAGTGTGAGTAAAATAAAAATACTTTACGTTAACAATTAATTTTTAAAAAATTCAGTACTTTTAACAACTCTGCACTGTATTCCCGAAATATCAGCGCCTGGACCTTTGGCGTCTTCACGTTTGAAAAATACATGGTTATTTTTCCCCGAAAACTGTGAACTACAGACGACCCACCCATCAAATGATTAGGTCTAGTGATGGAAAAGCGCCATAGCGCTGACGCCTGGCGCTAGCGCCAAAGGAAAAAGCGTCATTGGCACTTGGCGCTATTCTGCTGCGGTGGCGCCGCTACAACGAAAAGCGCCGTGGCGCTTTTGGCGTTTGGCGCTATTTTTGCATGGCGCCACGAACAAATAGAGAGTAATAGAGAATTGTGCAAAGGGTACCTACATGTTATCTATAGTACTCGAGGAAAGTGAAAATTTATCTTTTTCACAACAACACAACTTTTGGATACACAAAAACACACAGCGAAGATTTAAGCTGGTAACAATTAAACCGGCGCGAGGTGCTGGTCACACAGTAAATTACTAAAACTTCCAAAAAAACTTTTTCTGCATACCTTTCGACCAGGCGATAAAAGCTCGCCAACCAGCGTCATTTTTGACAAATTTCAAAAAAACTTTAAACGCTAGCGCCAAAGCAATACGCGTCATGGCGTGGAGGTGGAAGGCGTGCGGTAAAAACTTCCAGAAAATCATTTGATTTGGTTGAGCCAACGATTGGTTCTATAATACCGATGACAACTTTGACTCTCCCAACTTTAGGTACGCTGGTTTTCAGCGCAGCGGCTGCGCGCAGGCACGGCGGGACATTGGTCTGCGATTACATGCCATTTTGGCGTATCGATGAAGACAAATACAAGAACAAAATTGTCAAAAGTATTGCAAACGGAACGAAAATGGAGTCGGATTTTTGTCAGGTAAAAGTTTTTAGTTGGAGGGGGATTTACGGCAGAATTGTTAAAAGTACCAAACTTTTTCCAAAGTAAACGTAAACAAAGTATTTTATTTTTACTCACGCCTGAGTATAAACAAAACGTTTAAAAAAATTTTGGTGAGTAAATGTAAATACCAGTATTTTTACTTAGGGAAAAGTAAAAAGAGAATTTTTCGTTTTTTGTACACGTGTACTTTCAAAAAGTACGCGTCACAGTGAGCATAGGCGGCGCAAGGGCCCAATTTGCGCTTGTGACATTCACATTAGCCAATTTTTCACCTTGTGACACCTTTTTTGGAGACCTTATCTGAGGTTGGCAGCCAGCCAAAAATTTTGAAATCGCTATAAATATAAGATAAATCGGCTAAAAATAGGTATATAACCATCTATATAGATGTAAATAGTGATTATAAAGGCGAAAATTGGCAAAATGGAGCAATCTTTAGCGATTTTCAGCTAATTTTGAGCTTTCACTCTTGTTTATACTCTACACGCTTGTGAATGTCACAATGTGACAGTGAAATTTCTGCTTGTGACACCAAAAATTCCGCTTGTGATATTCACAAGCGCACAAGCACTTACGCCGCCTATGACAGTGAGTACTTGTGTTTTTTGCTGGGGAAATGTAAAAGTATTTACTCAGTGCTCGAGTAGACGCATTTTCGAGTAAACGTGAATACGTTTGAACAACTATGATTTACAGCATAATGTAAAATAGCGTGGAAACGTAAAATTGAATCCTGAAATCCTACGTACATACCGCAACAAATCTTGCGACGCACCACGACAACTGATTACAACAAAATACATATGTAGGTATTAAATCCAAAAATAATTCGCGCTATGGTGTTGGCCGTGTTCCAACGTCTTACATCGTCTAGTTTACATCGTGATCTTACATTCGAAAAACGCATCAAAATTTTTTTATTTAATACTATTTTTATAAAATGTACACATTTTTCAGTCACTTTGCCGTCGTCACTTGCCACTTAACCACTTTTCTTATCACTTGCGCACTGGCGGAATATGGACCCTGACCTTCAAGGTGAAATGCACGGGCGCGGACGGGGCAAAGTGGCGACGTTCATTCGCTACCGTAATCCCCCCGGCTGGACGCGTCTCCGCGCTGCGGCAACTCGCACAGCAATATAAAAACTCGTCGAAATTGGATCTCAATGTCTACATTCTGCTGTTCGATTCAATATCGCACATGACATTTTTGAGGCATTTTCCAAAGTCCTATAAGTTATTGACAGAGGTGCGTGGTTTTTTGTTTTTGTGAACAGGTTGTCTTGGTGACTTGGCTGAATTACTTGAAAAAGAAACGTATACTCACGGTGGACCTGGCGGTATGCTTCCAAAATTACTTATGTCTTATTCGATACCGAGAAAGTACAATACTTATGCATGCACTTTCAGAATAAAGAAAAATACTTTGAAAAGGAAAAGGCGGGGTCGTACAAGCGACGAATGTTTTTTTCCCGAAACTGTTTTTTTGAACGATTTATTTTTTATTAATGATGTGTTGGAGTGTTTCCTCCAGCAAAATGCATAGCGTGCGGTCCAAGGAGTAGTAACAAAATATATAAAAACGATTTGAAAACCTCGATAATAAATAACTGTGTTTGTATCAGAGTTGCGAAAACGTATTTACGTTTACCCGAAATACCCGGTTATTCGGGTATTTATACTTACGTTTACGTTTACGCTTTCCAAAAATACCATTACGTTTTGTTACGTTTTCCTGGCACAATTACCCGGGTACCAGAGAAAACGTAAAAATATGCTACACAGAACCATATTGTTTGACAAATGTAGTGTATTATGATGAGTTCAACATCCTAATGTTGAAGAGTTTGAATTCCGCAATTGGAGAACTCAAACACCAATTTGCAAGTGAAAAGTAAAAAGTTGAAGGAAAGTATTTTTGTGAGGGAGAACTGCAATGCGAATAAAAAGTCGAAACATTTTTAGTGTTTTCTCATGACTGACCATTTGTCTTTTAACTCCCTTAACTTAAAAGTTTACTTTTCTTTAAATTTTTACTTGCCATTCAACTTGCCATTACTTCTCACTCATAATTTTTGTTTAGTTCTCCGGTTACAAAATTGGCACCTTATGGCCATACACTCTGTAGTTGACAACGACGCAAAATGTCAACTCCAATCCCAATTCAATATCCCGATCCCATCATTCTAAATATATATAAAATACAGGTATTTAAGCAGAAAATGTTGATGGAGATCATATGAACATCCATAATGTTGTAAAAAACATTGTGTTTTTGTTTTCTCTGATAGCGTAAGCACTTAATGTAATTTTTACGTTTACGTTTTATTTTACGTTTTCCCCGGTATTTTAAAAATACCTTACGTTTTAGTATTTATACTTTTGATTTGGAAAAGGTATTTACGTTTACGTTTACGTTTTCCAAAAATACCAGTACTTGTACAACTCTGGTTTGTATGGTATCATCAATTCAGTGGCGTTTTTGCGACGACAACCTACATTACAACAAATCACAGGTCCTAGGCACCGTAGTTTTCGATGGGTACAACATCGTGGGTGATGGGACCCCCCAGGCATTGATCCCCATGCTCACTGGCAGCTAGTGATGGAAAAGGTACTGGAGAAGATGGCACCTTACTGAACGGGCACCAATGCCTACTGAAAAAGCACAAATGAATGGGACCTGGTACCAGATTTGATTCTCAAATAATTTGAGTGAGCTACCTATTTATGCCCCGCACATCTGACAAACAAAATGTTTATATTTCCATTCAAATGCAAATACCATATTTCAGTGAAATATCCCCCCACCCTCGAAATACCCCCCCCCAGTATAATCTCTCGAAATACCCCCCCTCAGAATACCCTCTCTAAATACCCCCCCTTCAGAATACCCTCTCGAAATACCCCCGTCCCCAAATTGAGTGTAACGAGAACGTAGATGACAACAGCTGTGGTTTGTGATCCGGGCAATGCAGATCACACGTGAAAAACTGTGACTTGAACAGGGTTTATACCATCTGCATACTTACTGTATTTCCTCGAAATACCCCCAGAGGGTTTATTTTTTCAGAGTGGACATTTTGATGGGGGTATTTCGGGGGGGGGGGCTTATTCGAGGGGGGGTATTATTTCGTCAGAAATTTTGGTGAAAGTCATACTAAAGAATACGCTTTTACATACCCCAAACCGGTAATAAACGTGACCAAATAGGGTATAAAGGGACATAACAGGCACTTAAATGTACATCGCTACACAAACTAACGTACCGTTTTTCTTCTAATAGAACGGCATACCTCCAATAGAACAGCACCTTTGGCCATTTTGCGCTCATGAAAACAATAGAACGGCAGCCTCTAATTGAACGGCACCTCCAATAGAACGGCAGGTAGGAATCAGGTTGGGAGTTTGCCAATACACAGAAATCGATCAAAATGGATTGTGAGAACGTTCAAACTACTCAAATTGTTGTCAAATTTCAAGTTGATGCTCTGATATTAAAATATTGCTCAAGCTTCATTCAAACTAAGGCTATGTTGAAATGAGAAATCTGCGGAAAAAATTGGTGAAAAAATAGAATGGCAGCCTCCAATAGAACGGCACCTCCAATAGAACGGCAGGTATATAGTTGACGAAAAAAATAGAACGGTGCTCTTCTATTAGAGGAAATACGGTATACGTATAACTGCGATGCAAAATGGTCGCAATAGATACATCATGTTCCTTGCATACATGATGTACCTTATTCCAGAGGGGGGTGTATTTCATGGAGGGTTTTTTTTCCTCAGCTCGAAAACACCTGGGGGTATTTCGAGGGGGGGGTTGATTCAAGGGGGGTATTTCGAGGAAATACGGTATATAAGTCTATAGACTGTTATTCATTGTGATCATTCTATGTCTGCGTATGTTACAGACAACAAATTAGTACTGGGAATTCAAGAAATCTCTGGCGAAATAATAAACCCCGCTCGAAATACCCCCTGGTTTAACCCTCCTCATAATTTTTCACAACCGAGTTGCCATTTTGCAGGGTATTTTCCATGACTTCTTACACTTTGCATGACCTTTGACATTTTACAGGGTCTGGGTGTACCCCCTGCCTTGAGTGCCTAGCATTGCCCCAGTGCCTTTGCATCACTGTCAGGTAGCACCGAAGTGGAACTGCCACTGACCAGGAAGCGCTTCCCCAACGCTTCACATGTCAACGTATACCCATTCGTTTGGAAGGTAGGTTTGCTGTTTTTGGGGGGAGCCAGTTTTTGGGTTTCATTATATTTTTGGGGTGAGACAAAACCTTTGTATTTTCTATAAATACTGAATTCTTCGGAGTACCCCCAGGGGGTTTATTATTTCGCCAGCAAATTTTGAGGGAGGGGCAATTCGAGGGGGGGGTATTTGAGGGGATTATTTTTTCGTCAGAAAATTTCGTGAAGGATCGTTTCGTAGTAAAGGATAAGCCAAAACATTCTTCATTCTTGTGTTGACATCAAATACCATATTTGCTTGAATAGTTCCCCCCCTTGAATAATTCCCCCCTCGAATAATCCCCCCATGTAAGACGAGTGAGGAAATAATAATTCCCCCCCCCCCTTCAAATAATTCCCCCCTTAAAAGATTTGATCAATTGTTTGTGCTCAATATTAACAAAAATGGCACATTCTTGTGTTAATAAAGCATATTTCATAAAATGTTTTGATAGAAACATTCTTGAAATTTTTGACGAAACAATAATTCCCCCCCTTGAATAGTTCCCCCCTCAAAAAAGTCTGACAAAATAATAATCCCCCAGGGGGATTATTCAAGCAAATACGGTATATACTTCCTTTATACTGTATCCTGTGCGGAAGGACCAGACCTTATCTTGGCTGACCCTTACCCTTACCAGGCCTTCCCCTTATGTAGGAGTAAATTTTTTTTAATTGCTTGTACGTTGATCCACTCTACCCTTAAAATAAATTAAAAATTACCCAGAACTGGTAATAAATAAATGAAACCAAACAGGACATATTTGGACATAGGGATATATTCACATATCTACATATGAAATTCGATAGCCATTAATACATCATGTATATTGCATATATGATGTACATTATTTCGAGTGGGGGGGGGTAGTTTTTCCTCTGGGGGCAGTTCCATACCCTGTAAAGTGTAAAGTAAAGTGTCAAATGTAAAGTAAAGTGTCAAGTCAAATGTCAAATGTAAAGTAAAGTGTCAAATGTAAAGTCAAGTGTCAAGTCAAATGCCAAATGTAAAGTAAAGTGTCAAATGTAAAGTCAAATGTAAGATAAAGTGTCAATTGTGTATCCAAATCTTATTTTTCATATCCAAATCTTATGTTTTTGTATCCAAATCTTGTTTTTCGAAATAAGATTTGGATACAAAAACATAAGATTTGGATACAAAAAAAAGATTTGGATACACAATTGACACTTTACTTTACATTTGACATTTGACTTGACACTTGACTTTACATTTGACACTTTACTTTACATTTGACATTTGACTTGACACTTGACTTTACATTTGACATTTGACTTGACACTTTACTTTACATTTGACACTTTACTTTACACTTTACACGGCTTGGGATTGGCACCAGGTCGCGCAGACCTGTGGGTATTTCGAGGGGGGCGCGGTAATTCGAGGGGGGATAATTCGAGGAAATACTGTAATATATTTCTTTGAAATAACCCCAGGGCAGAGGCAAAGATCGCTCCAGGTAGATATTTAGCAGTGCGATTGTGCGGACCTCTGACCCTCAAACACAGGAATTTGCATCAAAAGGCTATGCAACCTTGTACGGAGAGGATACAGCTGCAGTGGGCACATTTACTTACAGATTGAAAGGTTTCAAAGAGCAACCAGCTGACCATTATTCGCGCACTTTTTTCGTCAATTTCGAGCGTGATGAATCCAAGTGAGTGTTGTGATCTGAGCAGGGTTGGTTTTATAAAAATTCATTTTAGTAAAATTGTATAAAAATTGTATAAAAATTTTATTTTATTTTAATTTTATTCTTGTTTCATTTTATTTTATTTTATTTTATTCCCAAAAGTCATTAATAAAATAAAATGACACATTTTACAAAAATTTTACAAAAATTGTACAAAAATTTTACAAAAAATCAGAATTGTGCATGCAAGGCCAGAAAAATGTTATAATTAGACCTATACCTGAAAAACCTGTGACAAATTTTTCCCTTACTTTTCAAAAGTTGCATGCAGTATGTATTGTTAGCTGGCTGCAAGTGTAAAGTTACAATTATTGATAAGAATGGTTTGCATTTTCAGTAGCAGGACTGCTGGAGTGTGTTGGGCACATTTGTAAAATGTCATGCAAAGTGTCAATTGTCATGACAAATGTAAAGTAAAGTGTCAATTGTCATGCAAAATGTCAAGTGTCATGTCAAATTTCAAGCAAAGTGGCAATTGTCATGACAAATGTCATGCAAAGTGTAAATTGTGCATCCAAATATTGTGTTTTTGTATCCATAGTATGTTTTGTATCCAAATCTTATGTTTTTGTATCCAAATGTTCACATAAGATTTGGATTCAACAACAACATAATTTTGATACAAAACATAAGATTTAGAAATAAAACATAAGATTTGGACACAATTTGCTTGACAATTGATACTTAAATTTTTACATGTCATGACAATTTACACTTTTTTTTCATTTGTCATGACAATTGACACTTTGCATGAAATTTTACATGACATTTGACACTTTACAATGCTTGGGACTGCCCCCAGATCCATAAATAAACAGGTAGAAACTCAAGCAATGAGATAAAATTTTACAAAAATATGAATTTTTATACAATTTTACAAAAATACGAATTTTTATACAATTTTACAAAAATTTTACAAAAATTCGAATTTTTATACAATTTTTATTTTTATTCTTAAATTTTCCATTTTATTTTATTTTATTTTATTCTTGGATATTCCATTTTATTTTTATTTTATTTTTATTTTTTTCTGAGCTTTTGCCAACCCTGGATCTGAGTGAGTAAAGTTTGTCAAGTTCAGACCGTTTAAAAAGTGTTTCAAATGCTCCCAGATATTGTCATGACATGACTCATGAGTCAACTTATACCGGTACCGTATTTCTTCTAATAGAACGGCATACCTCCAATAGAACGGCACGTCCAATAGAACGGCAGGTAAAAAGTTTACGAAAAAAATAGAACGGTGCCCTTCTATTAGATGAAATACGGTATGTGCGTTCCCTGTATGTCGCTAACACTCTCATCAACATGTCGACGTGAAGACACTTTTACGGTGCTTTTTCCAAAATTATTCGTAGCCTTTTTCCCAGTAGTGATATAAAAGCGCCATGGCGCCTGGCGCTAGCGCCAAAGCAAAAAGCGCCATGGCGCTTTTGGCATTTGGCGATATTTTTGACCGGCGCCAGGAACAACATGCCTGGCGCTGACGCTTGGCGCTGGCGCTTGGCGCTAGCGCCAAAGCAAAAAAAGCGCCATGGCACTTCTGTCGCTTGGCGCCAAAATTCTGGCGCTTTTCACATCACTACCCAGGAGACATTGAAACGCGAATTCCATCTTTAGGCACCACAAATGGATGTGCCTCGGCCGCGAGCCCTTGCACAAGGAGTTCTTCCGATACGCTTTGGACTTTTTCAATACGTATCCCGCGGATGTGCGAAAATTCGCCCTGATGCATCACGCTCTACTGACGCACGACAGTTATCATACGGTAGTTGAAAATTCTTTAAAATCGACAATTTTTAATATCCCCACAAATTGGGTCATGAACCGTAATGGAAAAAACGAATGAACTTTCCGTCGGTGACAAAACACACGGGACTCGAAAGCATTAAATAACTCCAGGACCACACATTGGCTCACAACCCCTGTACCCTGAATACCCCCCATTTTTACAGCCGCAACTGCTGGATGCATATGTTTCAGAGCACATTCTGTCGCTACAGCGGGGCGGCCATTTGGAGAACACCATGTTTATAGTCATGGCTGACCACGGCCACAGATTCGCAGACTTGAGGGCCACTCAGCAGGGTTCGTAGAATCGGGATTGCACAATCGTTGTCTGTTTGTGGCTGCTTTACGTGTGCAATATAAGCTGTGCAAAGTTATACTTTTCTGTTTTGTAACATCATCATGAATACTTAACTAATCTAGTGACTAATACTATACCTAGTTTACTGACTCCACACATGCACAGAAATCTACCATATCCCATCTGAATGCGTAAACATTTTACATACTTTTGAAACATTGTACAAGTTCTGCTTTCGGAAAGTTTAGTGCAGAATTTCTCACGACTCACATCAACGTTTCATTCCACCAAAAATGGTAGAATTTTATGTAAAGTATCGTGACGCTAAGGCCCATCGCAGGTCAACTGGAAGAACGCTTGCCATTTTTCTCAATTTATGTGCCGCCGAAATTTCGACAAAAATATAATGTTCAATTCCAAAACATGGTGAATAATGCGAAAAACCGCCTGACCACGCCATTCGATGTCCATCCAACTTTGAGGTTACTCTTTGCAATGCGTCTTCTATTCAATTTGCACACTGATTTTACTGTCTTTGCAATTTGCGTGTATACTCAAGAGTAGTGATGTATAAGCGCCACGGCGCTTTTGGCGCTTGACGCCAAAGTTATGGTGCTTTTCACATCACTACTCCAAAGCCTTTACACACCTTGCACGCGTGCTTCACACTGGAAGAGTGCCTGTGAACGCATGTGATTTTCATAAAAAGTTGAAAAAATTCATCGCTCTTATAAAACTATTCGTTAACGTACTCACAAAAAAAATTTTTTTTACAATTTTTTACAAGAATCACATGCTTTCATTATCATTGGCACGCTTCCAACGTGAAACATAAATCAGTGCGAGTGCAGAGCGCCACAAGATCAATTCCGCCGAGTACACTTTTTTTTCCAACATTCACGCGCCACCATTTCTACCCAATCAGAGCGTTGGTTCAGTGGCCGGGGGCGGAGCTTAACGAATTTGGCAAGAGGTCGCACAGTTTGTGGGCGCCTATCCCAGCGCACAGGACCTGCTCGTCCGCGGATATAGATGACCACTGGTCTGTCGAAACTGCTTTTGTATACAGCTAGGGTACCCACCTATCATGTCCAAATTTTTTTGCACATTGATCATTTTGAAATTTTGGCAATGTTAGCGATGCCATGAAACAGTTCCAACTACCTATTCTGCACAGTAGTGTATAAGTATGTAGATGATGTATACCTTGTTCTAAAGTAACAGAGTCATTGTTTTAAACATCTGTTCTGCATATCCCGGAACACAAACCGCAGTTTTTGTCATTGTTGTTCTCTTCAAACTCAATTGGGGCGGGGGTGTTTCGAGGTGGGGGGGGGGTTAAATAGGGGTTATAGTGGGCATTTTGAGGGGGATTTCGACTGGAGGTATTTCGAGAGGGTATTTCGAGGAAATACGATATCAAGATAAATCTCATGTATCTGAGAAACAAAATTCGGATTTCCTAATGTGGAAGAAAGTAAAACTACCGTATTTCCTCGAAATACCCCCAGGGGTTTTTTTCAGAGTGAGAATTTTTAGGTGGGTAATTCAAGGGGGGGGGGGTAATTCGAGGGGGGTTATTATTTCGCCAGAATTTTTTAAAGCTCCCATTACTAATAATAGTACGCAGACATAGAACAATGCAACAAAAACTACAGCCTTATATAAGTATGTACCATATTTCCTCGAAATACCTCCCGGGGGGTGATTGCAGGGTTGTTAAAATACTGGTATTTTTTGGAAAGTGTATGTGTAAGTGTAAATACACTTTCCAAATTTTAAGTATGGATACCAAAAGTGTAAGGTTTTTAAAATACCCAGGAAAGTGTAAAAAAGTGTAAGTGTAAATTTTTGGTTAGAAAGAGCTGTCACTGTTGAGCATTAGAAAACACCATTAGTATGTTCCCTTTACATACAATTAGGGGGGGGGGTATTTCGAGGGGGTGGGTAATTATTTCATAGTGTCCATTTTGAGGGGGGTATTTCGAGACGGGGGTATTTGCAAGGGGGGGGGTATTTCGAGGAAATACGGTAGATGGTATAAACCAGTGTTATGCATTGACCGGGTCATCAACCGCAGCTTTTGTCATTGACGTTCTCTCTACACTCAACTGGAGGGGGGGGGGTATTTCGAGGGGGGTTTATTTATCCACAGTGCCCATTTTGAGAGGGTGTATTCCGAGGGGGGGGGGGGTATTTCGAGGGGGTGCGATATTTCGAGGAAATACGGTACCCATATTTAGGGTCTCATATTCGGCTGGTTTAAAGTCTCATATTCGCCTGGTTTACGGTAACTAACAAAAAAAATTAATAACTACCGTAAGCGATCAAAACACAGGTGCACGTGTCTTAATTGGGTGAAACTCGCTAAGAATGACGCCAAAGTGGAATTATTGGCGCGTGCTATTGTACAGGCCATAAATGACGAAACACTCAGCGAAAGGGAAAATTGTTTGGAGCTATACTTAGAGGAGGTTTGTTTTTTTTGGTGGGGGGTGGGGGTGTAATTGGCTGATCGCAGCCAATTGAGAAGATATTGCTTGGTGGGGGTTTTTAATGATGGAATGGTTAACGGCAGCCCTAATTACACTCAAATAAGGGTGCGAGCAAGTGCCAAAGTCAAACCCACATCCATTTAAACCAACGCGAATTTATTTAGGTGATTTTAGTTTATAAAAATAGGAAATTTGGGCGACCAAAGTAGAAAATCAAAACATCAAGTATTTAGGAAAATATTCATCGGAAAAACGTCAAAAACGACAACTAACTGCCGATCCAAAAATCGGCAGTACACAGAAAATATGCATAAGTGTGATGGCGCAATACAGGGGGGATACACCTAAAAATGCCACAGAATCAACGGCGCCAAACTGTCTACTACATGGCGCCGTGTACATAACACATACCTACATACATAGCACACGTAAAAGCGAACACCTAAAAACCGCGGTGACGCAACCGTTTCGCGGCGCGAGTACATAGTGAATACACAAATACCTAGGGCGCATGGAAAGTATAGAGCGGCGCATGGGGGGATCTACTCGCACGCAAACACTTACATGTTGCACTTGAATGCCTACCATAAGAAAACGAATTGAAATATAGGAAAAACAAATGCCTAAATACGATGGCATAACAGGGGTAGTGAAACACATTTATCGGCATGGTGCAATATTTTTTCATTGTGGAAGTTTTATATTTTATCTTCCAGAGATGTTAGTCTGGTGCCACTTGGTGGTGCCACAGTCTGGTGTCAAATGTCATGTAAAAGACCCTGTATCCAAATATATTATCGTATCCAAATCTTATGTTTTTGTATCCAAATCTTACTTTTTTACATAATATTTGGATACGAAAACGTAAGATTTGGATACGATGTTGCAATATTCGAGCATGACACTTTACAGGGTCTTTTACATGACATTTGACTACTTTACAGGGTCTTTTAAACGACACATGACATTTTACAGGGTTTGGGTGTGCCCCCAGGTGCCGCCGGTGCATATGTGCATAAATACTTGATTAATATGTGGAAATAATTTTCATTCAGATAACCTCAGCTAGCGGCTTGGCGCCCAACGATAAACTTTTATCATACAAGAAAGCCAAAGATTTTGATGGCGATGTGCCAGATTTGAGTGCAAAAGTGGCGGCTATTTACACGAAATTCCAGCTGCACATAAAAACTGACCCCGGTGGGGGTTTATTCGAGGCTACGGTACAATTTAATTCGGATGGAAATTCGGTTACGGTAGATTTGGATACTGTGAGCAGGGTGAATGAATATGGCAACGCTCCGAAATGCATAATTGATAAAAATTATTTCTTAGCGAAATGGTGCGTTTGTCCAGGTTGGAAGCCCTCTGATTAGTAGTGGGACTTTTTTGTGATGCATATGCATGTTCGAATGACCATTTTAATTGATGATGTGCAATTACCGATTGATGATATGATGATGTGCATGATGTTTACAGTTTGTGTGCAATTGTTTTGTTCTTGTCTCTTTTCAGCTAAGCTTTAAGCTAAAAATAAAGATGAAAAACAAATGCAGGAATTAGTGCCGTGCAAGCTCCCTTTGTAAACTGGTTATTTCTGGAAACAGAAAATTCGGGTAGGTGCTTTGAAATTTATTGATGCTTTTAGAGGATTCCATTTGACATTGTTTACGCTTTCTTTTGGGAATGTGCAATGTCAAAAACACTGTTGTTTTTTATCACACTTTCCAAATTTACAGTTTTCAGAAAGAATTACATAGGAAGATAGTATTGGCAACTCACAAATCAAACATTCGATCAATTATTTGTGCTATGCATTTTTCTGAAGGGAACACTCCATCATGACGTAATAAAATAAAAATTATTCCGACAAAAAAGAAAAACAATTTCAGGAAAAAAACATTCATAAAATTGACGATTTCGCTTGTGAGCGTTGACATTGGCTGTCTACGATATTTCGAGAATTTCATCAATTGATGAACGATACGCTTCTATTATCGGGGGGTATTTAGCAGAAAATCAGCTTGGAACATTGCCAAAATTTCACAAAACTTGGCAGTTGTCCAAATTTTACAAAAAAGAAATGTCCGCTTCCGCCGGGTCGGAGTTTTTCGAATCGGATCTGACCGGATCGAATTCTATCGACTGCGTTCGTGCGTCGAGTGCCGCCGATATCGACGCGATTTGCGAAATTCGTCGCCTGGTGATTGAGTTTAATTGACCCGATTGCCCGTTTTTATGGGCTGCCCGATTGATTTTGTGTGGAGTGTAAACTTTGGCGGAAATTCTGAAACTATTCTCAAGTGGGGAAGTGTTGAGAAAAATTGTGTGTGGTGATGAGAAGCGTTTCAATCGGTACATCGATAGTTGTGACTTACGAGCGGAGACACTCTTAATTGACATACCACTTTCAAATTTTACAAACTTTCTTGTCGTCTGACCACCTTTTGGCATTTTCCTTGTGTGTTATGCTTTGCAGGCTGATTTCACAAGTTTTCAAACGGGCAAAATTCTGAAGCCATGTTTCTTGTGGGTTTTTGTTTCGGGCACGTAAGATATCACTACAACTCGAGTTGCCCAAAGGAATAAGGTCTCGGGTCAATTAAATTTAGTCCTCGGTATTTCACATTGGGCAAAACGTGCGCATGAAGTACGTTCGCGACAATTTGGATACACCAAACTGCGATCAGTGCATCAATTACGTTGCCTGTACGTTTGGGCGGATAAGTTTGCGCATTGTTCAAATGGAATCCTGAATCTGACTGATGCTGGAACTATACTCCGGTTACTTTACACCTTGCGCGCGTGGTTCCCGTTGGAAGTGTGCCAATGATATTTAACGCGTGCGAGTTTCATATAAAGATACACAATTGATTCTTGTTATAATGTTATTCATTAAAATATTCACATCGACGAATTTTTTTTCTTTTCTTTACGGAAATCGCATGATTTAATAATCATTGGCACGCTTCCAACCCGAGACATAAATCAGTGCGACGGCAGAGTATCATGTACGCCGAGTATACCATCTCCAATTCTGGCTATGGCATCCAAATTCCGATTCCGAGAAAAAAGCGCCAGTCCCGATCTCGATCCCGACAAAAATGTGCAGATCTCGGAGTCTACGAGTCTACTTCCAATCCGAAGCCACAAATAATGACTTTCTTCCACACTTTGTCCGACAACTTTTTGTCAATTTTTTCACCCATTCATCCTTCGATCCATGCAAACGCTGAAAACTCGAACCCCCCCCCCCCCGCCGCAGACAAGCGCGCGTCGGGCGACCCGACAGCGGTCGCTTGTTGTCGCGCCCGATTTTCGCCCGCCGAATTTCCCACCGGCTGCAAGTTGGAACGTTTCGCCGTGCTGCCAGAATTCAGGCGCCGCGGCGTCGGCAAGAAGTTGCTCCAGTTTTTGCTGCGTGATTTGGCTGAGAAACACGAGGAGAGGGTCGTTTTTTGCGCTGCACAGTGTCATTGTTTGGATTTTTGGATTAAAAGTGGTGTGTTTTCGGAGTTTCAGCGCGTTCGTATGAGCAAGGGCTCAGCATGTTTGAACCCACGGTTAACTACCGGGTGGCGCACGTCAGGCGCACGGTTTCAATTGGCTCCCGTCACGTCAATGTTGAATGAAAACTGCTCAAATTTGGTATGGGGGTAGATAAATGTACCCCATTTGTTGTGTTAAGTGCACGGTTTCATATCGCAAGATTTCCTGTCGGAACGTGAAGCGGTTTCATAATTACTCCTGTGGAGCAAGAGTGGACTCCTGTAATTAAGCAGCTCCTGTGGAGTGACGTTGTTTTGCATATCGTGTGATAAATGTGAAAATTTTGTGATATGCATGTGTGCACTTAACATACCAAACAGGGTACATTTATCTACAACCATGCCAAATTTGGACTATTTTTATGAAGAATTGGTGCTTTGGTAGACGACTGAATCTGTGTGCCACGTTCAAACACGTGTTTAACTGTGCTTCACGTTCCGACATGAATTTTTGTGATGTGGAACCGTGCATTGCACACAACAAATGGGGTTGATTTATCTACCTCCGTACCAAATTTGAGCAGTTTTCATCCAAAATTGGCGTGTTGGGACCCAATTGAAACCGTGCGGCTGACGTGGGCCACCCTATAGATATGAGCAGGGCCGTATCCAGGGGGGCGGGGGGGGGGCTGCAGCCCCCCCCCCCCTCCCGAGGCGAGACCAGAAAGTGACCAGAAAATGCGACTTTTTCAACGTCAACGTAAAAAATTTTGCGCGCAAGCGCGCATTCTTCACCAGATATAAGGTATTATCATCAGATTCGCTCCATGTGGCCGCAAATCATTATCAATGTTGTGCTTTTTGCTGTTTTGTATGTATATTTACATACATATACAGCGTTCCATGGCGCTGACGCCAACGCCAATGGCGCCATGGCGTGGCGCCTACTAATGGCGCCGGCGCCATGGCGCCATTCCGCCACTATGTAGCTAAAATTTTAGGGGGGGGGGGCTGAGCCCCCCCCCTCGCCGGGCTCCGTAAACAAGCAGCCCCCCCCCCGCTCAAAAATCCTGGATACGTCCCTGGATATGAGTATAGCTGGAGAAAGCGTTATTTCATATTTTAGCCAGGCTCCTTTGAAGCTCCTTTTTGTTGTGTGTCTCAAAGATTACAGTGTATAAAAAATCCCTGCTAATTTCTAGACATGCCAAACGTTTCACCCATAACTCTAATCACCACGTAGTTGACAACCCGAGGCTTGCTCCATTTTATTGCGTTTTACTTACACTAATTTTTCAGGTTTCCGGGTCATAAGTGACAAATTCACCGAGGAGAATATCGAACATTTTATGGTGGTTCACGTTCCCGAGCCGGAAAAAATTCGGCGACTGGAAATTTGGGACAGCGCACTGACTGCGGACGACAATTCTCTGGCCTCTAATGTGCTGAACGTCCTGCGGGACCATTGTGACGTGTTTTGAAGAAGTTAGCGACATTGAAATTTAACTGGTAGTTACTGGCTAAAGGTTTACCCCAGGCCCGATGCCGTATGTTAATAAGTCCCTCCGTTAGGGGATCATGTATGGGAACTGTCTCTAATTTTGTGTTCCGATCTATGAGACATTTTAGAAAAAAATGCAGCGAAAAAGTGTCCCTTAAAGCTATTTTACGCATTTTTACCAATTGTTTTACCAGTTATGACCAATTGTTTTTGCTATGCTTAAATCCAATGGTTTTGTGTGGGGAAATAATAGTTCTAAACAATATGGTGCCAGTCCCGCAAAATAAGAAGTGAGAAGTGAAATGGCAAAGGCGAAGTGAAATGGCAAGTGAATTGTCAAAAGTCAAGAAAAAAAATAAAAATAAAATGTAATTTACCTTCTCTTTTGCCAATTTCCTTCTCGATTCACTTGCCGTTTCACTTCGCCTCTGCGCCTTTACTTCGCCTTTGCCATTTCACTTCTCACTTCTTATTTTGCGGAACTGGCCCATGGTCTTCGTCTTTGATGGGATATGGTAGGTTTTGATGCTGGAACGTGCAAATTGGTTGTCTATGAATTTATTCGGCTTTCCAGCATTTCATACTTTTTACCATCTATTTATAAGGCTCTCCTCAAAATGCAGATCATAGTAGCTCTGCAGCCAGCAATGGGCAGTGCTAGCCAACATGTAATAGCCGAATTCGATGCATTTCTGCTGGGCTCCTGCAAAGACACCATCGAACAATATGCGGCCCTGTGGCTGCGGTCTGTGCAGCTGTGTGCCGCCACTGCGATTGAACGCTGCCGCAAGTCGTCTCTCAGTGACGACTGCCTAACTCAGCTGTGATGAAATTGAATTGGCCCGACGCTTTTTTGGGGGGAACCCGATTAGGGTTGGAATGAGTGATGTTAAAAGCATCAGGACTTTGACGCCAATGCGAATGCGCCAATGCGCTTTTTCGAAATTCAGCGCCAATGGCGCCTGACCATAATAGCGCCATGACGCTTTTTGCATTGGCTCTAGCGCCATCGCCAGACGTTTTGTTCCTGGCGTCATGAAAAATTAGCGCAATAGCCAGAAGCGCCAAACCCCAGCGCCTAGCGCCGATGGTGCCAGTGCAAAATTGCGCCAAGCGCAATGGCGCTTTTACATCACTTTTTACTTGTAATACATGAATAGCTCGTAAATGTGACTTCGAAAAGGGTTGAATTGGGACAAATAGAATTTCGTGTGATTTCAATTTCAAGATTCGCAAATCGCTACTAATCAGACTGGTCGACAGAATTTCTCGTGGAATTCATCATCGTACCTGAAAAGAAAATGTCGGGCCAATTAAATGTCATCCCTGACTACCTTCATAGACCACATACTAGAATTCACATGGGAGAAGCTAAACTCCGGCTACTGGAAAGACGTGCACATTGGTTGGCGCCGCCTGTACACGCTGCTATCCGTGTGCAAGGCGCGCGCTATTTTTGGTGGCGCCATGGAAAATGGCGCCGATGTGCAACAGGCAACTAAGGTGGGTAATAGATTTTTGTTTAAATCTTTAGAATTTAGATGAAATAATCAATTTTAATCCTCTGATTATAAAAAATGATTCTAGAATGCAAGGGCTATCCGCTATGCTCGGTTGTCTCTTTCAAATCAATATAAATGCCTATTACAAATTAAATGACGCTAGAAAATGGCAATTGGCATTAAAATAGCAATTCCAGAATACTCATTCTTGCCATAGATTCAATTTCACGGGCTCCCAGACCATTTTTCCATTAGATTCACACGTCTGCAGGCCAGCCTACTCGCGTGCGACATGGGTCTGATCATGGGCGCGCCTCTAAGCACCGACGATGCCAACGAGCCCACGCTCGCCCGACTGGCTGCCCAACTAAATCGGGCAGTGCCCGACGCGGATGAACGGGTGCCCAGCGTGGTCAGACTCAACCGGTGGACAGTCTCGCACTGTGTAAAACGTCCTGTAAAATGTCAAATGTGATGCAAAGTGTCAAAAGTCATGGAAAATGCCCTGCAAAATGGCAAACGTACGTTTGCTTTTTTGTAGGGCATTTTCCACGACTTTTGACACTTTGCGTGACATTTGACATTTTACAGGGCATTTTACAGGGTTTGTGAGTGACACCCGGTCGGCCGTGGAATTTGAGCGACGCACCGTCCGTTGGAGGGATGGTGAATTTTTACCTGTGCAGCGATCGCACCTGCCGTCTATGCAATCGTTTTTGTTGGATTATTTGGAGCCTGGCAAGCCTTTAGTAATCGCAGGTGCCATTGAACATTGGCCAGCTGTTAAAAAGTGGAGGTTTGTTTTAGGGTTCAAACGGGATTGACTTTTCGGGATCGGGATTGGTTTTTTGAGATTTCGGGATCGGGATCGGGATTGGCCGGGATTGGGGTCACGGGATCGGGATCGGGATTGGCATTTTTTCGGGATCGGAATTGGGGTCTTGGGATAGAGATTTTGGCCAATGTTTTGGCATCCACAGTTGTTCATAAAGGTCTAAAACACTGTTGGATGCCAGAAACGTGGCATAAAATGAACGCTGGGGGTTTGCGTTCACATTTTTGCATGCAAAAACGTCGTTTTTACACTTTTTTAATTTCCACTAATTTTTCCGGGATCGGGATCCCGGACTTTGGAGTTTCTCGGGATCGGGATCGGGATTTGAAAAGTTTCTGGATCAGGATCGGGACTGCTAAATCCCGGAATTTCACGGGATCCGGGATCGGGATCGGGATCCCGTTTGAACCCTAGTTTGTTTAGGAGTTTGGCACATTTCGAAGTTTGAGTTTCTGGTTTCAGGACAGTTTTTTACATTTCGGGATCGGGATCGGGATTGGTGTTTCGGAATCGGGACCGGGATTGACATTTTTCGGGATCGGGATTTCAAAAAAAGTTCTGATTTTTCTGAAAAGATTTTTCTCCAATTTGTCATAAAAATGGTCTAAAAACACATCTGGATGTTGAAAAAGTGGAAACTAAACGTTTCCATTCACATTTATTAGTCCAAAAATGGAGTTTAATAAAGTTGACAATTTTTCTGGTATCGGGATCGGGATTATATAATTTTTCCGCGATCGAGATTTGAAAATTATCGGGATCGGGATTCGTTGTTTCAGACTTCGTGATCGGGATCGGGATCACAAAATGACCGAAAACCTTAATTGTCAACCCTACACTTCTCGCTCTCAGCGTGCCGTACGTGTACTCTTTGGTGAAGCGACGCAGCGTGCCCGTCGAGGTGGGCAGCCGCTACACCGACGGCAACTGGTCGCAGAAAATCATGACCCTCGGCGAGTTTGTGCTCACTTTCATGCGCCAGTTCCCAGACTCTGAAAAGGGATCCTCGAATGATGAGGTTATTTATGATGGTGTGAGTTCTATTTTATGTTGTGAACTGAGGGGGGGGGTGTGATTCATGACAGAAATCGTTTTCTTCGAGGGTGTGTTTGTTGCATGGAACAACCGCTAACCCCGGCACTCGCTAGCTATCTGTCTATCTAGATATTTCTTCGACTATGCGGATTCAATTTTTCCTCTCGCCTACTTTTCCAGACCCAAAAATGTTTTTTTTCAAAAAATTTATCGAACACACAGCCGCCGGGCTACGTGGCCCAGCACGAGCTGTTCACCCAGCTGCCCGAGTTGGGCGAGGACATCTCCGTGCCCGACTACTGCTTCGGGCTGCCCGACGACGACACGGATGTTGACGTGAACGCTTGGTTCGGCCCCGCCGGCACCGTGTCGCCGCTGCATACGGACCCCAGGCATAACTTGCTGGTTCAGGTTGGCTTTTTTATGTATTTTTGTTTTTGGTATAGGGCGGTATATAGGCTTGGGTGTCGAGTATAGGGATGGCCAAAAAAATGTCTGTTTTAAACGACGAAAACAGTTTTAAAAAAACAACGTTTTTATTTATAAAAAAAACATGTTTAAGAAATAATAAAACGGGTCTTTTTAAAAGCCCCCAAATATGGTTATGGGTCAACATATACAGGTATATCAGACGATTACCAGTACTTTGTGATGCTAATTATAGCCAAAGAATGGCTGTGGAGCCATGGGATAGCATTATAAGTGGTTATTTCTGTGAAAAACATCCATGTTTTGTCGACTTGTTACGTATATCGCCTTTTGTCAAATGTTCGTGACTGCAAGTTAAGTTTTGCATGGAATAGTGCTTGAATAATGTTATAAGAGAATGCTAATACACAGATAGTGATGTTTCACACTGTAGAAGTATGTGGGAGGACATTGGCTGGTACTACGCTAACATATCACAGCTTTTTATTGCACAATAGCATGAACAACCAATGAAAACAACCACCAATGCAAAATACCTAGTGCATAGTACAAAAACATTTTGCTGATGTTTAAAAAAAAACGGTTTCGGTGCCTCTGTTTTTAAAAAAACAAACATTTTTTTTAAAGGGCGGATAAAAAAGAACATCGGCCATCCCTAGTCAAGTAATGTTTTAAATCGACATTTCAATTTCAATTTTAGTATCAACAGAAAAATGTCGGGAATCGACTGTAAAAACAAAGTTTAGATGAAATATAGCCATCGATAATATTTAAAAACTATCCAAAAGTAATATCATTGTAACCCTCATCAGAGAGAATTTGTTTTTGTCCAATTCGATTTGTCGGTTGAAATTACGGGCTTCTGGATGGTCCCTCAATCGCGACAAGATATCAAACTGACAAATTATGAACAATTTTTGCAAAGAAATGCTTTACTCTTTTTGTAACCGCGAAGCACCCCATTCAGGTTTTCGGTTCTAAACGAGTGCTGTTGGTAGACAGAAAGCACACGGATATGGTGCACCCGCACGCGGCGCCTTCTATACTGACCAACACGAGTCAGGTGCGTCGACTGGGTGTTGAAAAATGTTGAAAATTCGTTTTAAGAGGAAATCATTTCTTCAAAGTTTTCGTCGGGTGAAAAAAGCGTTGTTAGATGCAAATGAATCTCACATTGAATATAATATTCACTATGCCTGGTGCCATCATCTATTTATTATGTGTGGGATAAACCTATCATTGTTAAACAAAATGAATGCACCCTTGCTCAGCAAACTTCAGAAATTACATAGTAATCATTACATAGTAAATACATAGTGATCATTACATAGTAAATACATAGTAATCATTACATAGTAAATACATAGTAATCATTACATAGTAAATACCGTATTTCCTCGAAATACCCCGCCCCCTCGAAATACCCCCCCCTCAAAATGGGCACTATGTATTTGTGGTCCAGGAAATGCATAACAGACGTTCAAAACACTTACTGTGTTACGTTAGAACATCGTTTATACCATCTACATCCTTATATAAGGCTGTAAAAACTTATAAATGGTGGTTATTGTTGCATTTTTCACGTTTTTCTCTCAAAATTGCCACTCTGAAAAAATAAACCCCCTGGGGGTATTTCGAGGAAATACGGTACATAGTAATCATTACATAGTAAATACATAGTAATCATTACATAGTAAATACATAGTAATCATTGAAGAAGTATCCATATCTGGCATGCAGGTGGACATGGAGCAGCCCGATCTGACAGCGTTCCCTTCGGTGGCAAATGTGCCTATTCACGAAACGTTTTTGGGCGCGGGCGACATGCTTTACATTCCCCAGGTACGGAATTCAATTGGTTCGACAGTTTTAGGCTATACACGAAAGATCAAATCAATAGACTATATTCCTGAATAAAGTGATGACCCCCCTCAATTACGTCTCAGGGCTGGTGGCACCACGTGCGGTCTCTTCAAGAGAGTTTTTCGGTCAGTTTTTGGTTTGGGCCGAAGTGAACAAATCATGTGTTTACACTTTGCACATTCGTAAATATGTATATTTTTTGTAAATTTGTTAACATTTTATTCATTGTATTTTGTTATTCTATTCATTGCCTTCATAAATACATTATATTCATACTTCCATATAAAACCGCATAAACATCAGCTGCACGCAAAAAATTTTTTCTTTTTCACTCATTTTCCCAATACACTACCGTGCAGAATAGTTGGGACTTTTCACCTTAGAGAAATGTGGGGCTGCAGATGCATAACACTTGTGTCGCTTCCCACTTCATTGAACCTTGCCGAAATTTGATGCTCTTTGAGTATGTTGGGGTTGAGGTTGGAGCTATGAATAAAATTTTTTATTTGCTCGAATAACGGGTGAAAGACCGGTGCCCAAGTAAACCCGGTGCCCAAGTACACCTGGTGCTGAAGTTTAAATATCCGGTGCCCAAGTATGCCTGGTGCCCAAGTAAAGTGCCTGTACTTGTGTACCAGGTGGATGTTTACTTGGGCACTGGGTGGATGTTTACTTGGGCACCGGTCAGGTGCAAGCGAAAGACTTGTGCTTACTTGTGGCTGTACCACTTGTGCAAGGACGTAGCCAGGGGGGGGGGCAGCCGTCCCCCCCCCTTCCTGGGTCAGACAAGAAAATATGCCTGAAATGGCACTTTTGTAAAGCGATTTTGTCAGCAGTTCAGTAAAAAATTTGCGCGCAAGTGCACATTTCGGCACCGCACAGTATACTTTAGTCATACCTGTGGTTTAGGACCAAAAAAGCACTCAAAATGTCGCTGTATAACTATGTAAACTACATACAAGTACAGCACTATTTGGCGGCAATGCAAACGCCAATGGCTCCATGGCGTCGCGCCTACGAATGTCGCTGGCGCCAAGGCGCCATTCATTTACCACTTGGGTCAAATTTTAGGGGGGGGGGGGGCGCCGCCCCCCCCCCCGTTCGCCGAACTCCGTATACAATCCGCCCCCCCCACTCAAAAATCGTGGCTACGTCCCTGCACTTGTGCATTACTTGTGCACTGTGGGGGTTGCGTACTTGGACTCGATATTTTTTTGGGTTGTTAATACGAGCACTAGTCAACTAGCGCTTGTATTTATGACCTGCAAAAACTATTGACTCTGGGTAACATTCCGGGTTGTGAACATGAATGCTAGTTCACTAGCGATCACCTTCACAACCCGGAATGTTACCCGGACTCGATAGTTGTTTCAGGTCGTAAATACAAGCGCTAGTTGACTAGTGCTCGTATTTACAACCAGAAAAAATATAGAGTCAAAGCATGCAACTGCCACGGTGCACAAGTAATGCACAAGTGGTGCCCAAGTACCGCACAAGTATGCACAAGTAAAAAGCGGCCCGGTGCACAAGTAAACATACACCCAGTGCACAAGTATGGGCACTTTACTTGGGCACTGGGTATTAAAACTTGGGCACTGGGCATACTTGGGCACTGGGTTTACTTGAGCACTGACACACCGTCGATAAAGGCGCCTGAAGATTCCATTTTTGAGGTTGTGTCAGTGATGTCTTAATTCTGTATGCCGATTTGACCTGGTATTTCACAATGAGAATTATTTTTTTCTGAAGATGTGTTCAGATACTTTAGACAGTGAGAATTCACATAAAACAAAAATGAGTTCAATATCTCATTCCAATCAAAAGTTATAGCACTTCAAACTTCTCAGTGGTGTCTAATTTACTTACTTGTTAAAATTTACTCAGTTAATGCTGATTTAACTGATATGGTTTCCAATATAAAGACGTTCTGAGCATGCTATCATATACTTTAGACAAACAGAATTCATATGCAGAAAAAATTATTTCAATATCTCTTTCCAATCAAAAGTTATAGCACTTCAAACTTCTATCTTCTTTTCCTTACAAAATACTTGCACATTAGACATCGACAGTTGAGCCAAGCTTTTCCTCAATAGAGCAAAGCCAAAATCTCAAATTTCCACACCAAGTAGCCACACAGACCACAATGCCTTCCTCCATTTCCAAGTGGTTCGCAGTGGATGCAAAACTGCGGCTGAAATAAATACATGCCACAATCCTACATACACATAACCATTTTCACTTCATGCTCAGAATGTTCCTTGCTGCTCACAGAGCTCAGCAACACATGCAGGCAGTTGCCATATTTAAAATTTTGTTTAAAAATTAACATAGGAGTTGTATACAGACTATAAAATATGATACTAGGCAGCTACTGTCCAAAACAAGAAAAGTCCCAACTATTCTGAAACACAAACAAACTGAGTGAATTTTGTTACTACACTAAGAATATATCCACATACAAACTTGAGGGGTGGTCATTGTGGGCACATGTACCCAACTCCCCATAGTACACACCAATGGTGTGGGCACTTTAAAAATTTTTTTGCGCACAGGCGCGCAAATCCCCACCCCATTCTTTAATATATATTTTCAGGTGTCAAATTGCATAAGAAAAGTGTCCAACAGTGCCAAAAGCGGCCCGAGTACCATATATAGGCATAAATAGATACCTATATGGTAGACGTTGGCGCCACCGCCAACACCAATACTGCCATGGCGCTGGCGCCTACAAATGGCGCCAGCGCCATGGCTCCATTCCTTTACTATAGGGCCAAATTTTAGGGGGGGGGGCGCCGCCCCCCCCGTTCGCCGGGCTCCGTATACAATCCGCCCTCCCCCCGCTCAAAAATCCTGCGTAGGTCCCTGATTACACACAACAATTCAAGTGTCCATAGTCCGTGAATACATTATAAAAATCCTTATGACGTTCGTTAGGGATGGAAAAAACGTTTTTTTTCTCAACGACCCTGTTTAAAATAAACGTTTTTTAAAACGTTGTTTTTAATAAAACGTTTTTTTCAAAAGCTCCCAGATATGGTTATGGGTCAACATATACAGGTACATTAGGCAACTGGCAGTACTTTGTGATGTTATATACATATATAGCCACAGTGGCTGTGGAGCCATGTGATAGCATTATAAGTGGTGATTTATGTCATAAATATCTGTTTTATGTCGACTTCTAATGTATATCGCCTTTTGTCAAATGTTCATGACCAGGGACGTATCCAGGATTTTTGAGCGGGGGGGGCTGCTTGTTTACAGGGGCCGGCGAACGGGGGGGGGGCTCAGCCCCCCCCCCCCTAAAATTTTTCCCTGTATAGGGACGGAAAGGCGTTTTGGCGCTAGCGCCATACAAAGGCGCCACGCCATGGCGCTATTGGCGTTGACGCCAGCGCCAGGAACCGCTTTATATGTATGTAAATAGGCATACATATACACGAAATTCGCAAAAAATGTGTTCATTTCCAAGGATTTTGGTTTAAAGGGGCTGATCCGCTGAAAATACAATGCATGGGGAAGAAATTGCGCGCTTGCGCGCAAAATTTTTAGGAAACATCGAAAATATTTAGGAAAAGTTGCATTTTCCGGGACTTTTTTGCTCTCACCCCGGGAAGGGGGGGGGCTGCAGCCCCCCCCGCCCCCCCCTGGATACGTCCTTGTTCATGACTTCAAGTGAAGTTGGGCATGGAAAAGTGCTTAAATATGGTTATAAGAGCAGGCAAATACATTGGCAGTGATGTATCACACTGTACAGCTATATGGGGGCACATTGGCTGGATATTAGATATTACGCTAACATATCACGGCTTATTATGACACAATAGCATGAACAAATGGAAGGTTTCACACTAAAAATGCTTCGATGCCTGTTTAAAAAAACACCGGCCATCCCTACGGTCGTCATTATCTTGACATGTTGTCTGACTACCGCATATCCGCGATTAGTTCCCCTGCCTTGAATAGTTCCACCTGTTGATGGGGAGAACATAATGGAATGTTTCATGCGTAAAGCGACTGCACATAAATGAATGTGTGGTTTTTCTTAAAATACCGTATTACCTCCAATATAAGGTATACCTTATATTGATTTCGTCAGCTTTTTCAGTGTTTTAATATACCTTATATGTATTAGAGGGTACCAAATATTAGAGGTTACCCCCCCCCCAAAACCGCCCAGCTATCTATCTATCCCGGAGGCCGCTCAGATATCTATCTATCCCGGAGGCAAAATTTTGGGCTACTACCCCCTAAACCCCCCCCCCTCAAATCGCCCAACTATCTACCTATCTGGAGCGATTTTTCAGAAACTATACCCCAATTTTCGCTCAAAATCGCTATTTTTCATACCTATATATAGATTTTCACCTCCAGAATCACTAGTTCATGCGTCTCACTGCCTATTTTCAGCGATTTGAAGTACTAAATGCTCTTGTATACCCATTTTGAGCTATTTCACACCTACTTTTAGCGATTTTTCTTCCTTCTATGCCCCGAAATATGCCTATATATCGAACCACCACACCCCCCCCCCAAACCCCCCCCCCCCAACCCCCCAGAAAATTTTGTCAGCTATCTATCCCTCCGGAGGAGCGATTTGCTATCTATCTAACCACTCGGAGGGTCAAAATTCAGGATACCCCTGCTTCCAACATGATTTTTACCTGCCGTTCTATCGGAGGTGCTGTTCTATTGTTTTTGTGAATGCAAAAACATGGCAAAACCTGCTGTTGTATTGGAGGTATACCGTTCTGTTGGAGGTATGCCGTTGTATTGGATGTATGCCGTTCTGTTGGAGGTTTGCCGTTCTATTAGATGAAATACGGTAGTACTGAAAAACCCTGATACTGCAAATTCAAAATGACCAAAGGTATGGTTCATGGAGGCCTATTAACTGTAGCACAAGAATGACGCTGCACACGCACTTCACGAAATATAAAATGTCACGAACAGTTTTAATTGAAGTTTACTGCTCGTGTGCACGGTAGAGTTGCGAAAGCGTACTTACGTTTACCTGAAATACCCAGGTATTCTGGGTTTATACCATTGCATTTTGTTACGTTACATGTTTCTTATTGCATGTTTTCAGCTATCTTTAGCTATCTATCCAACCCCCGCGATTTTGAAGGTAAAAAACTATAAAATGGTATGAAAATACGGGGGTGCACTAATACGCACATCTGCCCGTTACGCACATTTGCCCGTTTTTTTCACTTGACACTTTTTCAAGTGATTTTCAGATATGAGCAGGGTTGGCAAAATCTCAGAAAAAAATAAAAATAAAATAAAAATAAAATGGAATATTCAAGAAAAAAATAAAATAAAATAAAATGGAAAATTTAAGAATAAAAATAAAAATTGTATAAAAATTCGAATTTTTGTAAAAATTTTGTAAAATTGTATAAAAATTTGTATTTTTGTAAAATTGTATAAAAATTCATTTTTTTGTAAAATTTTATCTCGTTGCTTGAGTTTCTACCTGTTTATTCATGGATATGGGAGCAGTACCAAGTGTAAAGTGTCAAATGTCATGTAAAATGTCATGCAAAGTGTCAATTGTCATGACAAATGTAAGGTAAAGTGTAAATTGTCATGACATGTAAAAAATAAAGTATCAATTGTCAAGCAAATTGTGTCCAAATTTTATGTTTGATATCTAAATCTTATGTTTTGTATCCAAATTATGTTGTTGTTGAATCCAAATCTTATGTGAACATTTGGATACAAAAACATGATTTGGATACAATACATACTATGGATACAAAAACACAAGATTTGGATACACAATTTACACTTTGCATGACATTTGACATGACACTTGACATTTTGCATGACAATTGACACTTTACTTTACATTTGTCATGACAATTGACAAATTGCATCACATTTTATAAATGTGCCCAGCACACTCCACTAGTCCTTCTACTGAAAATGCAAACTATTCTTATCAATAATTGTAACTTTACACTTGCAGCTAGCTAACAATACATACTGCATGCAACTTTTGAAAAGTAAGGGAAAAATTTGTCACAGGTTTTTCATGTATAGGTCTAATTATAACATTTTTCTGGCCTTGCATTCATGATTCTGATTTTTTGTAAAATTTTTGTAAAATTTTTGTAAAATGTGTCATTTTATTTTATTAATGACTTTTGGGAATAAAATAAAATAAAATAAAATGAAACAAGAATAAAATAAAAATAAAAATAAATTTTTATACAATTTTTATACAATTTTACTAGAATGAATTTTTATAAAACCAACCCTGGATATGAGTAAAGTGAAAAAAAGTTGCGCAATGACATTAGTGAACTTTTTTCACTTCACTCATATCTTAAAATCACTTGAAAAAGTGTCAAGTGAAAAAAAACGGGCAAATGTGCGTAACGGGCAAATGTGCGTATCAGGCCTGCCCCTGAAAATACACGATTTTGAGTGAAAATTGGGGCATAATTTCTCAAAAATCGCTCCAGATAGGTAGGTAGCTGAGCGATTTGGGGGGACTCGGGGAGTAGTAGCCAAAAATTTTGCCTCGAGATAGATAGCTGAGCGGCCTCCGGGGTAGATAAATAGATAGCTGGCGTAGTTGGGCCCCCAGGAGACCCCTGCACTGGCTATGTTTTATCTTGGTGCACCAGCCTCAAGTGTTTGTTAGGAATGCTTATTCAGCTTTGCTGGGAATATTTATGACGATCAAACATCAAATTTGAAAAATATTCAAATATGCTGATATGCTGCTGTTTTGCAAAATGCCCTTAACCGATTGGGTTACAAGTAAATATTAAGTGTAATGTCTACTAAGTATTTTTTGCCTGATACAATTTGATTATTCATGTTTTTGTGTCACTTTCGCCATTGTGAACATTGGTTTTATTTACAACGGAATAAACAGATGATCAACCATGTTTGTGACCAAATGGAAGTACATGGAAATGGAAATATACCATTTGAAATATGCCCTGCTATACCACGAGGAAAATATCGAAAAATCGAAAATATCGATATTGAATATATTTTCATATCGAATATCGAGTGTCCATACCGTATTCATATCAAATATCGAGTTTCAGAAAAATATCGATATCGAAAATTCATATCGTCCCAACCCTAATTTTAACAACTCTGGTGCATAGACTTGCAATGTTATATTGAATTGAATAATTATCTTCTAACCCGTAGGTAGGTGCAGTCAGTTAACAGTCTTACCCTTAGCAAAGTTTTTTCTTTTAACAAAAATGCTCCAGTTCTTGGCTAACCTCACCTTCTACGGAAACGTTGTGGCAAATTTTATTATTTGGCCAGTCTATGCTTTAACAATTATTGCCATCAACAAATATGGCACAAACTACGATTTGGACAAATCATTTATTCAAATTGTTACTTTTTTGGGCGTGTTTGATATTTTTCATACGATGATGACTCTGTTCACCACTCTTCTGGAATTCAATGGTTGGTCTAACCTTTGCAACAACAGTGCAATTCTTAGTGATGAAATATTTTCTGTTACCAAAAATTCTGTTCCATTTTTTTGTTGATATTTTATGCTTAAATTGGTACTATTATTCGGGTCTACTAAAATGATGTACAGTTTATTATGTCCCGTATTATTCGGTCTTAATATTCTGCAACTTTATTATTTCCGCTTTCATCCTGTTTGAATGGAGTGATGTGTGAAAGTGAAGATGTGATGGGAAAATGTTGAAGTGTGATTTCGAAGTCGTTCTAACGACCAGCTCTTCTGGGGGGGGGGGATTCAGGTGAATGAATGGTCGCCTGCACACTAGCAATTTTGTGTATGGCGCCATTCGCTCCTGGCACGATTTTTCCTGGCGCTTGTCCATCTCTTCATACCACCGTCAACATAAATATTTACATTCATAAATAATGGAACAGACTAGTGATGGAAAAAGCGCCATTGCACTTTTCCGAACCCCAGCGCAAAGCGCCAATGGCTCAAGACTGAAATGGCGCCAAGCGCCAGAAGCGCCATGGTTGTTTTTTGTTTGGCGCTAGCGCCGAGCGCCAGCACCAGGCATTTTGTTCCTGGCGCAGGGATCTCCTGGGGGTGCTCCCCCCCCCCAAATCCGCTAGCTATCTATCCCGGAGGCCGCTCAGCTATCTATCTATCCCGGAGGCAATATTTTTAGCTATCTATCCGCGAAATCGGCCAGCTATCTACCTATCTGGAGTGGGGGTGCACTGATACGCACATCTGCCCATTACGCACATTTGCCCGTTTGTTTCACTTGACACTTTTCCAAGTGATTTTCAGATATGAGTAAAGTGAAAAAAAGTTGTGCAATGACATAAGTGAACTGTTTTCACTGAGAGACCCCTGTCCTGGCGTTAGGCAAAAATAGCGCCACGCGCCATGGCGCTTTTTCATTTGGCGCTAACGCCAGGCGCCAGGGCCATGGCGCTTTTCCATCACTAGAACATACCCTAGAATCCTTAGGCATCCCCAGAACAGGCCAATAAGTGCAATTCTTTCAAATCCACACCCGCAGGCCACATGTGTGCATTTTTCGCTTGGGTTGGAACAACTGGCATAAATTGGATGACCGCTGTCGGTTTTGCCAGCAATAATACCAGGCACTTTTTTGCAATAATAATTGAAATTAGAATCTAGTTTTACGGCTATTCTGTGCGTTGAATGTAGCAACTACGGTGTCTTGATATCTTAAAAAATCCATTTTAACCTATGTTAGCTTTTCATTGTTCATCACTATGTGTCTACGTTAAAAAAAATCATGTCGCACCGTCAAAAAGTGACGCCGTCATCTTAGCATATTTGCCTAGATTACAGCGTTAATGAGCTGATGAAAACTTTGAAGGCATATTTGACAGAATACGTAATCACAGTTTGGTTGAAATTGTACCCTGGCGAAATTAGATTCGTTGACGATGCTTTATTGCAAATAAGCTGCGGGTACACATTGATAGCTGTACTGGCCGTGAATCGTCTCACCGCAATTGCGGTGGCACCCTTCAAACATTCAAAGGTTATGTTTTTAAATGATAATGTTATTATCCTAATAGTGAATAGTTTTATGAGGCAGAGTTGTTAAAATACTTGTATCTTTGGAAAGCATGAACGTAAACATAAATACCTATTCCAAAATTTGGAGTATTTAAGTGTAAGCTATTTTTAAAATATCTGGGAAAATGTAAAATATAGCATAAACGTAAATACATTATTGCTTCTCCGATAAAGCGGGAATTTGCAGAAACGCATATAACGTTGGGTGGCCTTGAGCTGCGAACCAATTTGGTTAATCTGATGTGTATGGTCAGAGTGATTTGGATAAATGCTGATGACAAGACAGCGTCGAAATGAAGTGGAAATAATGCACGCTTTCTGTATGCGTTTCATTAGTCACTTGCCGAACTGCCCAGCTGTATCCAGATTTAAAGTTCACTTTAGTGCTCTGATTTGATGACTTTGATCTTAATGCTCAAAACCTGAATCAAAATTGTACAATCCGAGTACCAATTGCTTTGGGGGATTGATAATTGATGTAAGTATAAACATTTCATTTAGTGTGTGAGAGTGTAGAATACTTCGAAACTGAACTGAAGGTCCGGACAGAATCCCGCTGGTATCTTCTATGGTGGATAATGTGTCGCTGGTTTACAACCAGGGGTTTAGTAGGGGGGGGGGGTTTACCCCCCCAAATCCGCCAGCTATCTATCTATCCCAGAGGCTCGCTCAGCTATCTATCTATCCCAGAGGCAAAATTTTGGGCTACTATCCCCTAAACCACCCCCCAAATCGGCCAGCTATCTATCTATCTGGAGCGATTTTAAAGAAATTTTGCCCGAATTTTCGCTCAAAATCGCTAATTTTTATACCTTTTTATACTTTTTCACCTTCAAAATTCCAATTCATGTTCCATATTGCCTATTGTCTGCTATTTTTTGTACTATATGTACTTATATACCTATTTTGCGCTGTTTTTCTCCTTCTTTTAGCGATTTTTTTCCCTTTTCTTCCTTCTATACCTCGGAAAAGCCTATATATTGAACCCCCGCGAACCCCCCCTACCCCCGCGGGGGTCCAAATCTAGAAAACCCCTGTTTACAACTGAGACATCATGTGAATCATGGCAAACTGGTAAAAATATTGTAAGCTGAAAAATCACAGCTATGTAGGTATCAGAACAATCATCGTTATTCACCACAAAACCATAAAGAGAGTGTTATTGCAATGTTGTAGTGATGTAAAAAGCGTCAAGCACCAAAACGCCATGGCACTTTGGAGACCTCGGCTCCAACCACAAATGATGCCACAGCAATAGCGCCAGCCGCCAAGCTTTAATGATAATGATGCCACGAGGCTTTTTGCTTTGGCGCTAGTGCCAGCGCTTTTACATCATTACTCATGAAACTTGCCCATTAATATCATTGATCACAGTGGCTATATTATACGAGATGTATCCCTTGCTAGCCTTAACTTGATGAAATAAACTTTTCAGTTGTGGATGGGAAAGTTGAAATACTTTCTGTTCTACTTGCCAATGGTGGGAACGTTCCTGTTCAACTGCGCGCCCCTGTTTCTGTTCACATCTGGATTTTCGGTTATGAATGGCTCATTTCTGGGGCGTGATGAAGGCTGTGTGATTTATTACATGAAGGACAATGGACTTGTTGTGGTGTGTTATGATGTATTAGCTTGTCAACTAAGTAACATTAATTTTTTGCGATCACACATACGCAAAAAATTAAGGTTACTTAGTTGACAACCTAATATTATATGATTGAACACACTGGGTTGCATGAAAAAAATAGTGTAGAAATCAACAATAGCCAGGGATGTTAAAACTACCAGAACTTTTCTAAGAATATGTAAAACAAAGTAATTCCCCCATGAGTAGACATAGTAAAATACACTCTACCCAGAAAACCTGAAAGTAGTGTTTCTGTGCAATGTTGCCCCAATTTTTGTTCAAAATCACTTTTTTTCGTACCTTTTTGTCCATTTTCACATATAATATCAATAGTTCATATGCTTTTTTGCTACTTTCCCAGTAGATTTCCAGTTTTTTGGCTATACACTACCACACAGAATAGTTCAGACTTTTCACGCCGAGAAACACATGGCTGAGGTCTGTGGTCCACCACACTTTTGTTGCTTCCCATTATATTGTACCCTGCCCGGTTTTGATGCTGATCAAGTATGATGAGGTTTTGGGGATGGGACGACAACAATAAATTGTCATTGAATAATCCCCCAGTCCTAAGATAAGGAGACTCTTTAAAAATGCATTCATTTTACATGGCAAATCTGGCAAAAAAATTTAAACCGCAACCAAAACTAGGTCAACATAAAAATGGATATTTATGACAGAAATCACCACTTATAATGCTATCCCATAGCTCCAAAGCCATTTGATGGCTATATTTAACATCACAAAGGACTGGCAATTGTCTGGTGTACCTGTAAATATATGGTAACTCATAAACATTTGGCAGTTTTTGAAAATATCATTTTATTAAAACAACAACATTTTTTCTAAAAAACGTTTGTTTTTTTAAGAAAAGCAACAGGGTCATTAAAAACATTTTTTCCATCCGTACTCACAGATATCTGGAGTCTCAGCCATTCATGACATGATCTGCGTTGCTATCATGTTTGCATCCTATGCTATAATTTTCATACTGTTAGTCTGTTGTGTTGGCCGGTCAGCATTTGGTCAGGTGAGCAATGTTTGAAGCATCAAGTTTGGGTCAGAATGATAGTAGAGTTGTAAAAAAAGAACTACCGTACCGTCTATCGGGCCGACTACCGGTCTGCACCCCCAATCGGTGATTTTCAGTAATTTCTTCCACTTTGCCTTAAATACCTTGAAAAAGCCTATATATTTTGCACCCGCATTGGGGTACTATTTTCGGTGCCGCACATGACGCGAACATAAAAAAAAATTGCGTATTCAGCGACCCACACTGGTAAGTCGGTGAAGCCCCGTTGTCTGGTGCACACTACGAGGTGTTTCGCCTAGGTATATATACGCCAAAGTATCAGATCCATATTTTTCACACAGCTGGAGATATGGCACTCGCAAGACAATATAAAATCGGTGCAGAAACTGAGTTAGAAGCGGTATATATTTAGAAAACCTATCAACGTATGGAACACATTCCTTGTTAAATATATTCAAGCATTTATACCTTGAAGTTTTTCTTGTTGGATACATTAAAAAGTATTAATTAACTTCAAGTGGCAATGACATAATACATGCTTAACATTCACACAGGTATCAGTGCATGTGCAGAAGAAAATCAAAAAGTTAACTCTATTTGGTTTCATTTTGGGACTTACTGCTGCAATCACTAAATTGACTTGGATGTTACCACTGATAATTTTCCAGCAAGGCTTGCTTGAATTACTTGGGACTACCGGCCGCACTGTTTATCTGTTTGTTTGAAACTGACTTAGTTTAGCAGTGGATGATTGTCTAGTCAAAAATAATCACCATCTGTGCTACCTTCAGAAACACATATTTCCTGTTCCGCGCGCTCACATTCGATGGCATCAACCCATTTCTCCTAGTGCACATCACATCCATAAGCTCTGCGTTTGCAACACTGCCATATGGAAAATTAGGTGGAAAGATGAAAAATTGCTGGAAAATGAAAAATGAGACAAAAAAAACCCAGAAAATTATCCGAATATGGAAAGAAAGCCAGAAGAAAAAAACCCAGAAATTTTGCCAGAAATGCTAAAAATTGCAGTAATTTTGCCTGAAACAGAATTTTTTTTGCATAATTGACAAACCTGCATTGGCATGCAGGTCTACCAGTTTGGCTGAAACAGAAAACAGCAATTTGAGCCAGAAAATGGAAAATGAGGTGGAAAGAAACAAAAAATTGTCAAAAGTGGAAAATGAGCCAGAAAAAATAAAAATTGCCAAAAAATGGAAGATGAGCTGGAAAGATGTAAATGGTAAAAAAAACTTAGTGGCTGGAAATCGGAAATGGCAACTGAAAAATTTTGCCTTTGGAAAATGGAAATTTGACATGCTCACTTGGGTAAAACGTTGGGTATCTCATCCAGGGGATACTCATCAATGTTTCACAGAAATCTAGTCAGGTATATTTCATTATAAATACATGGATGTATTTTATGGCACAAATGGGAAAATGCCATTTTCTTACATTTTTCATCAAATATGTTGGAATAGTCTGTATGGAGTCAAATATGGATGCAATGTGCATTAGATTTACCTGTCTGGGGCAACCAGGAAATGTATGAAGCAAATGCTGACACGCTGGATGGAGGCTGTTCCAAAATTTAACAACAGGATTGAAATATCCCCACACATGCGTCCACAAGATGGAAAGTGAGTGAATGATGACAAGTTAAACTCGACGGACATTATAGAAGTCAATGGTCTAAGGAATTTTCGTACAACTGCGTATATTCTTAGTTGGCACATGTCCAAGTTACCGTTTGCGAGAATGTTACCAAGTATGAAAGACGCAGGATTTCCGTCAGCGGCAACAAAAATGACTGCGGGATGCGATTAAGCGACCGCAATTGGTCGCTAATGGCAGCCCACACACGAGTTGACACTTGTGTTGACTTAATTGCATTATGCGGTCATTATCGTTGACGCGAACGGAAATCATGCGTCTTTTACTTCGTTCGTATAAAACGCAACAGTAACTTGGACGCAGCGGTAAGTTCATACGTAATTTTTTGAATGAATTTGTCGGGACTGCGACGATAAGATCTTACCTAAGACCTAACAATCCGACTTTCTATAACGATTTGTCTATCAAATTCACATCGTTCTCGCATAAAAAGTCGGATTGAATCAAATTTATTGTGAACCGAATGGAATCCGTCCATACAAGTTCGAATTAAAAAACATTCGTCATTGGTAACGAAGGGCCGAATCGCTGATTCGTTTCATGTCCGCCGAGTTTTACTCGTGAATTGTTCACACTGTATACATAAATAGAAAAATGCAACCCTCTAGCATTTTTTACATTAAATTTGAAGTATAATAGAATGTAGGTATTTTGTTGCATCCTTTTGGGTTTTTTCATTCCACAGGAACTTTCGCTGTGAGCAAATCTACATAATGAAATCACTGTATTCGCAAATAAATAGGTAGGTAGTATTTTGGTGTGCTTGTTTAAGCACTATGGTATTGTTACAAATTTTGGAAAAATTATGATATTTCATTTTATCAATTATCCAGGTGTAATGATGTTTAATTGTAAATACTGTATATAGTGGCTGTAAATAGGTTAGCTCGTTCTCACCGCCTGATCTGCATCCCGTCTACTTCACAGTTACATCAAAATTTAAAAGCTTGTGAATTGTGATTGCCGTACATTTCGTGCAAAGCACTTACAGACGCTATCAGCACGGTTCACCCCGGTACCTATCTTCATGACGACAAAAATTCACAAAACACATTTCAACAGTTTCGCATGTTTCGCATCTACCACTTGATCTTCAGTTGTGTGTTTATATTCATAAATAAAATGATGGTCAATGCTCAGAATTCGAAATTCGAAAATCATTATGTATTTTAAAAATACTTTTTCCAGGCGTTTTGCTATCGTTATTCGTAAACCCTCCCCCATCCCAAGTCATTAAAATGCGATTACAGCTGAATCGTGTTGTGAATATTCTGACGATATTTGTTAAAAGTACTGAACTTTTTTCAAAGTATACGAAAACGTAAAGTATTTGTTTTTTACTCACCTCATGAGTACAGGAAACGTAAAGTAAATTTTTTACTTTTACTCATGAGTAAAAATACTTTTCCCCCATAAAACGTTAAGGACAGTATTTTTCAACAATTTCGGCTCAGTTTTCAAACATAATCACTAATTTTCATAAAATTTTGCCTATATTCAGCAATGTTTGATTACAATTGTGCTTAAATACACATTTTAGGTCATTTCCCCATTTTTTTCCTTCTATGCGTTTAAAAAGTTTATAAAAATTACTTTCGGAAATACGTTTTCTGTACTCGAGTACTTTCAAAACGTTAACGTGAAAGCGAGTACTGGAACTTTTTTCGGAGGAAACATCAACGTAGTTACTCAATAGTCGTGTATACGTATTTTCTGAGTAAAAGTAAATACGTTTTAACAACTATGGATATTTGTGGCTAAATATTTGCCCAGTGTAAAATAATTGTCTTTTCCGCGAAGAATTCAACACACGTATATTGGCGTTCAACCAGGTGCCACTTCCGCAAAATGAGAAGTGAGAAGTGAAATGGCAAAGGCGAAGAGAAATTACTTTTTGTTGTTATTTTTTTTACTTCGCTTTTGCCAATTCAGTTGCGGTTTCACTTCGCATTTACGCTTTTACTTCGCCTTTGCCATTTCACTTCTCACTTCTCATTTTGCGGAACTGGCCCCTGATCGTGGCTATCTATGTCGAACAAAAAAATGCAATGTAAAAATAATCTTGATCTTCCATTTCTGTTTCATCGGTAATGAATGTAGGTACACATATAATATCAACAAAATGTAAATGTTCTGGTAACATCTCAACATATCCCTCACCGCACCGTTAGATACACCAAAGACACAATTTTGTAATATCATTGATACACACTAGTATTATACTGAAAAATAATAATACTGCAAATTGGAAATAACCTATGAAAGGTTTGAAGATCCTATCACTGTAGCACAACAATGGCACTGTTGCTGTGCGTGCACTTAATATAGGTAGCTAAAAATAAGCACAAAAAATACAATGCCTCACGAATATTTTTAATTGAAAGTAGGTAGCTAGCTAGCGTGCACGGCCATGCAACGTTATACTTAATTGGGAAATTGTTTTGTTACCTGCACTTCCAATTATAGATCCCATTTAGCATTCGGAAAATAACCCATAATTTATTTTTATTTTTTGAAAATCACAATAAATATAAATAACCCGTGATTTATATATATTTATATTTTTTTCAAATTCTGAGTGATATATTTATATATATTTTTGAAATTTGAAAAAAAATCACTGAGAAAATCACTCATACTATGTACATTGTGGTGCAACTATTGTGCTTTATCACTAAGCATGTAATTTGTGCAAGATAATCTCTGCTCAGAGCAGTATTGAGTTAAAATAGTGTTCAAAGCAGGTAAATATTGTGCCTACACACACTAGTTTTCACCATGACTTTTTTGAAAACTGAAATGGCCAAAAATAGTGACATGTCACCATCCCGTTTTCCACAATTGAATGCTGTAGATGTTCAGTTTTCACAAATGGCATGAATTTCAGTGGCAAGTCACTAGTTTGTCACTGTGTTTACCTAATGTGAAAACCCAAATGATGACAGATGGTGACATCACAGTAACTTAGTTTTAATTTTGTGTGTGACAAAGATGTAAACTCTTTTAGTTTCATTTTGATTATGTCATCCTGCTATGAATTGTATTGTCATGTTTTAGTGTATAAAGCATCTCTCTATCTTATAACATACTTTTCTGAAATAAAACATGACATTGAATCAAAAATACCTATTTGATGTCATCAAAAATGATCTACAGTCATTGAAAACTCACTTCATCACTTTTGAAAACTGGCAAAGCTTGGTGACATCCACCAATGTTGCCAGTTATCAAATATGGGGAACAACTGTGGAAAACTGTTGCCATGGTGTCACCACCACCACTAGTGTACCAAAAATGTCACAAAATGTTGCCAAAAATGAAACCATGTGCCCTGAGTTTTCACAGCTCACCAGTGTTGAAAGAGTAGCTTTTACAGGCACTAGATGATCACATGAACTAAGTGAATTCACACTAAACTTTCTCAGCATACCTGGCACTGCTGTAAGCACTGAGCACATTTTTAGTCAAACATCCATTATAGGTTGAGTGCAAAATGTTTTTGAAGTTGTCATTGAGATTGTACCATATTTCTACAAGTATAAGGCCCCCTGTTCAAAGTGCCCGGGGCAATATACATTGCAAAAAGTTCCATGCATAGTGTCCGGGCAGTAGGAGAAATACGGTAGGTGAATTTTTCTGTTGTGGTACTTGCTTGATATTTTCACTTGTCAAATATTGTATGAAATGAACACTGCTAGTGAAATGATAATAAATGGATTGTGGATGTCAGAGTAAATTTTTGTGCTTGAAAATGGTAAATTAAGCCTGCAATAGCCCACAATATTGCTTGAAATTGAAATAAAGTGCAAGTGATTTTTTGTGATTTTTTTCGAGCTTAGAGTTATTTTTTCAGTAATTTGATTATATTTTCTTAAGACCTTGGGTGATTTATATATATTTATATTTTTTCCAAATGATATATTTATATATTTTTTCCAAAAAATCAGTAATTTTTTTGTATGCTAATCCCATTATGCAAGTGCCGTTGCCATAATAGTTAAGGTTTAACAGTCTTATTTTTGAAAAACGTTTCAACTTTTGAGACATCTATCTACCAAAAATGCTTCAGTTTTTGGCTAACCTCACCTTCTACGGAAACGTTGTGGCAAATTTTATTATTTGGCCAGTCTATGCTGTAACAATTATTGCCATCAACAAATATGGCACAAGCTACGATTTGGACAAATCATTTATTCAAATTGTTACCTTTCTGGGCGTGTTTGATATTTTCCATCTGGTGATCACCCTGTCCACTAGTGTTCTGGAATACAACGGTTGGTCTAAACATTGCAACAACGGTGCATTTCTATGGGTTGACAACATTCACAGCAAAAAAATGGATCCGTGAAGCGTGTGAAAACGGGCTGGATGCGTGTGAAGCGACACGCTTACACGCTTTACCAGCATCACAAAAAATTCGGTGAAGTGTCTTCCACCGCTCACCTTGCTTCACGCACGCTACATGCACATTCAAAATGTGGGAGCCACTTCACGGCGCTGGCGCTTCTACACGCTACCAGACGTATACCTTGCGTGGGAGTGTCTTCACGCAGATCTCCATGATGTGTGTGGAATAATGATGTAAAAGCGCCATGGCGCTAAAGCCAGAGCAAAAAGCGCCATGGCGCTTGGCGCTATTTTTGACCGACGCCAAGAACAAAATCCCTGGCGCTAGCGCCCATTATGCATCTGGACAAATTATGCATCTACCGTATTTCCTCGAAATACCTCCCGGGGGGTGATTTGATTGTTTGATAGTGCTCCCGAGAGGGGGGGGTATTTCGAGGGGGGGAGTATTATTTCGCCAGAAATTTTTTGAAATGGTAGTACAGAATCGTTGTTTGTGATGTGCGCTGGGGTAGAAAAATGCATAAATAGCTGACATGTATAGACTCCTGTATACTAATATTAGTACGTAAATAGATGGTATAAACACTGCTCTCACGTGATTTCGACATTGTTTTAACGTGTGTTCTGCACTACGCAGAACACAAACTGCAGCATTTGTCATGTACGTTCTCTTTACACTCAATCTGGTGGGGTGGGTATTTCGAGGGGGGGGGTGATTGTTTCATAGTGGTCTCGAGAGGGGGGGGGGGTCAAACGAGGGGGGGTGGGTATTTCGAGGAAATACGGTAACCAGAGTTGTTAAAAGTACTGAAAATTTTTTTCAAGTGAACGTCAAGTATTTTCGTTTCACTCGCCCCTGAGTACAGAAAACGTCAAGTATTTTATCAATCGAGTACTTAGTAATCGAGTATTTTTCCAGGGAAAATGTAAAAATAAGTATTTTTCTCACAGAAAACGTAAACGTAGGTATTTTCTCACAAAAATAACGTAAAAATCGGTATTTTTGCAATTTTTACATTGAAATACATCAATGATGTGCTTTTCTCTCCTGATAAATATTTCTTAGGAAAATGTCATATGTTTGTCACTTTTTGTCTGGCAAAATGACATTTTCTGTCCCCTTATAATATGTTTTCTGTACTTGCGTACTTTCAAAAAGTGAGTACTTGTGAGTAATTGGTCTAGATGCATATTGGGTAGCATTAGGTGCATGATGGGCCTAGATCAGGGTTGGTTTTA
The DNA here is from genome assembly GCA_964036195.1 of Sphaerolaimus hirsutus. Lineage (NCBI taxonomy): Eukaryota > Metazoa > Nematoda > Chromadorea > Monhysterida > Sphaerolaimidae > Sphaerolaimus > Sphaerolaimus hirsutus. The sequence goes on from OZ038459.1 coordinate 14,730,209, forward strand.
TAAAAATCATTTGTATACAAATTGTATAAAAATTGTATAAAAATGTATTTTATTTTAATTTTATTCTTGTTTCATTTTATTTTATTTTATTCCAAAATAATAATAAAATTGGACCATTTTACAAAAATTTTACAGAAATTTTACAAAAAAAAATCAGAATCTTGCATACAAGGGCAGAAAAATGTCATAATTAGACCTAAACATGAAAAAGGTGTGACAAATTTTTCCATTACTCCATTCCATTTTTCCATCCATTGCAAAAGTTGCATGCAATAGGTATTGTTAGCTAGCTGCAAGTGTAAAGTTACAATTATCGATAAGAATGGTTTGCATTTTCAGTAGAAGGATTACTGGAGTGTGCTGGGCACATTTGTAAAAGCAAAGTGTCAAGTGTCAATCATGCAAAGTGTCAACTGTCATGACAAATGTAAAGTAAAGAGTCAATTGACATCTGAAATGTCAAGCAAAGTATAATTGTCATGACAAATGTCATGCAGAGGGTAAATTGTGTATCTGAATTTTATGTTTTGGTATCCAAACCTTATGTTTTGGTATCCAAATCGTATGTTTTTGTATCCAAATGTTCACATAAGATTTGGCGACAAAAACAACAACAAGATTTGGATACAAAAGAAAAGATTTGGATACAATTTGCTGCACAGTTTCCCTTTTATATGGCTTGGGACTGCTCCAGCTCCGCGAAAAAACAGGTTGAACAATAAACAACAGAAATTTTTATACAATTTTTACAAAAATATGAATTTGTATACAATTTTACAAAAATTTTACAAAAATTTGAATTTTTATACAATTTTTATTTTTATTTTGAAATTTTCCATTTTATTTTATTTTATTTTATTCTTCAATTTTCCATTTTATTTTTATTTTATTTTGTTTCTTTTCTGAGATTTTGCCAACCCTGGCCTAGATGCATAATCGGTTTAGGTGCACGATGGCACGGGCTCCGGATAAGCGCCATGGCGCTTTTGGCGCTTGGCGCCAAAGTTCTGGCGCTTTTCACATCACTAGTGTGGAAGCGCTGGCATGCTTGGTGAAGCGTCGGAAGTGTCTGTGTGAAACCGCGTATCCACACAATGGCACCCATTTTCTGACAAATTGTAGTAAATAGTAAGTTCAATAAGCTACTACAAAATGTTAGCATTCAATATTTCTATTCATAAACTTTGGGACAATTTTTTCAAATCCACACCCGCAGGCTACGTGTGCGCAATTTTCGCCTGGGCAGGTACAACTGGCAAAAGTTGGGTGACTGCTGTCGGTTTTGCCAGCAATAATACCAGGCACTTTTTGCAATAATTATTGAAATTAGAATCTAGTTTTTCATGAAATTTTTTGAAATGAATATCGCATTTATTGTGTAGCAATATACAGAAAATTCATTCGAACTACATTTCGGAAAATGAGAAGTTGACACCCCTGTGCCAACACAGTTTGGTTTAAATTGAACCGGACAGAAATTAGATTCCTTGATGATGATTTATTGCAATTAAGCTCCGGGTACACATTGATAGCTATACTGGCCGTGAATCGTCTCACTGCAGTTGTGGTGGCACCCTTCAAACATTCAAAGGTTGTGTAATTAACTGAATCTTATCATCCTTTCCTTATCCTTATATTGAAAAATTTTATAAAGAGGACATTTGCGAAAATCCATGTAACATGCAACGATGGCAAAAAAACCCCTATATTAAATACAGAAACTCAATGAGTTTCCGTGTTTTTGTTTAACACGGAAACACGGAAACTCAGCAATTTTGAAAAACACGGAAACTCAAATGAGTTTTTTTTCAGAGAACACGGAAACACGGAAACACAGAAAATATGGAAATGTTTTTTGAGTTTTTTTCAGGCACATGATTTGACCTGAACAATGTGAGTATGAACATACATAATGCATGTGTGTATAGTATTTTTATATGTATTTGCATGAGTCAGTTAATCAGGCTCTCAATAAACATGTTTCTGATGAGCTGACATGGTTTTTGCAAAAGAATGTGATGATTTGATGAAAAAAAAGGTTTTGCTGCTGTCAAGTTTTGGTGTGGTTTTGGAGACAAGGTGGTGTACTTAGCATGCCAGTGTCCACTGACAGTGTGGAGGGTCCCTTAAGCCAGTGCCCATGATATTAGGCGCTAAACATCTGCATATGAACCCATTTTCTCTTGAACGTGATTTTTGTTGAAATTTAATATGAGGTGTTTTGGGACAGGTAAGTAGTTCAGATACGTTGAAGGCTTCAACGGATGTGCATGTTCAAGTATAGTTGCAGTTTAATCACACAGTACAACATACAGTGCACATCCATTGAAGTATTTTATTGTACAGTGTGAATTGTCGTTTTTTGACATTTTGTTGATGCTTATGCTGTGGAGTGGACATGTTTATGTTTTTGATTTTGTGGACTGTAGTGGACATTTTTGTGGACTTTTTGACACATGAACAAATATGCAGATCCTCAATATGTGGAACATCTATATCAGCAAAACCTATAGCAAAACCTATATATGATAAGAAAACCCCTGTTTTCACATCAAAATGCTGTAAAATGCAACTTTTTGTAAGAAAACTTGAGTTTTTACCAAAAAAACTTGAGTCTTTACTAAAAAACTTGAGTTTTTACGAAAAAACTTGAGTTTTTACAGGAAAACTTGAGTTTTTTCGAAAAACACTGAAATAAAACACAGAAACTCAAGTTTTTTTCATGAAAAAAACTCAAAACACAGGTATTCATATTTGAAAAACTCAAAACACAGAAAGTGTTTTTTATTTGAGAACTTACCCATCGTTGGTAACATGTATTGCGTGCGCGTGGCCTTCAGCTGCGTCTGGGAACTAATTTGACCGATGTAAATGAAGGTTGTGCTTCTATAAGTACCGATCTACAAATTTTCCAAATTTGAGTTAGGACCATTTTTGGGGCCCGCATAAACATGCGCTTCAAAAAAATATAAAATATGTGGGGGGTGCAAAATTCAATTTTGAGATATGGGGGGTCGAAAAAAGCAAAAAAATCGCAAAATACGGTTTTTGAAATTTTAAAAGTACCGATCTACAAGCTTTTTCAGCTTTTGTGTCTTTAAACGTACCGAACTACACACTTTTTTTCAAAATTGTTCTTTTAAATGTACCAATCTGCACATTATTTTTTGTGCTTCTAAAAGTACCGATGTCAGATCGGCGTCTGATTCAGCAAAAACTCATGTTGTGCTTTTTTATTGTGGCTGTACACGCTAGTTTACCAACACGGCACGTCGATCAAAAATGTAAACTGAAACGCGACGCGTCGCGCGTCGGTTTACATTTTTGATCGACGTGTGTACTTTAGTTTACGTTGGTGTTTCACTTTCTGGGGTTAGTGGTTTCGACAAGTCACAAAAGTGCGACGCGTCGCACGATTACACACGAATGTGACACAGCTGGGTAAACTGGAAGTGACGATTATGCGACGCGTCGCTTTCGTCGCGCGACGCGTCGTATGCGACTCGCGACGCGTCGTACAGCCAAAAATAAGGAAGGATTTATTCCCCGAGACTTATCAGGTGAGCAGTAAACTAATTTTTTTTGACTTTTCAAATTCCCTAACGTATCTTTGTTGCGAAACGTAGACAATTTAGACGTGACAATTACGTTTGTGTGTGTCTGCTAACATTTGTTCTTTATCGTGACTGTTGATATTTCGTTTTTTATCGTGACTGTTAATAATTCGTTTTTGTTACTTTTTACTTCAATTTACAAATTGAAATCTACCTAACAGATTTATTGCGTGATTTCATCATGTTGTTACGGATAGAAAAATTAAAAATTACATGGACACGTGATTTGTATGGAAGTTCGACAAAAAGAAATGCAAGTGCGACAAAATAAAATCCAAACTTTGTACTCGCGAATTTTCTATGTATATCTAAAACTGTAAAAAAAGAAATCATTCTCCTTCTTGCTTCGACAAAAAGAAAGGAAGTGCAACAAAAAAAAATCCAAACTTTGTACTCGCCAATTTTCAATTTAAATCTAAAACTGTAAAAAGAAATCATTCTCCTTCTCGCTGTAACAAAAACTAAGAAAAAACAAAAACAAGACTATATTGCTGTTGACAAGAGTTACACTTTTGAGCAAAATTTAAAACTTGTTTACCTATCTCAGAATGCGAAATTTGACAATTGTATACGGAAGAAACTAAAAAAGTACATAACGTTTTCACTTTGAAATGTGATAATTTGCGAATGATTGAAATGTTACAAAAAAAGGAACTGTATGAAAACGTAAAATGATAAGAAACTGCATTAAAACGTATTCACTACTTTCAGCACTTTCACATGACTGAAGCCTTCTGTGCATGTAAACCCAGTGTGCATGTGGACCCTAATTTTAACTCAAATTCGACAATTTCCATAACTGTTTATCTATTTTCACCTTTGAAACCACTAGTCCATGTGTTTTATTTTTAAGAACTATCAATCGCTCCAGAGGAGTCTACCCAATCCCCTGGAGCATCGTGGAAAGTCAACGTGTAGAATACCGCTGACATGCACATGGGGTAAACATGCACAGAGGCACACGCCCCTTTCACATTACCAAAAAAAACACATTTCAATCATCAAAATCCTCCAGTTCCTCATAATAGTCTTCATTGATCGCCTGAGAATGTGTGCAATTTTAGTATACCGTTCTATTTGTTAAAAAGAAGTAAACAGTTTACATCTATGAACATCTGTAATGGTAAACTTATAGAAAAGTTTCCAACTGTTTCCCAGATATATATATATGCACACTGGGGAACTGTACATATCAATTACTGTAGAAATACTAAAGTCTAGTAGACACTGCACATAGAAACATGTACAACACCGAAAACCACAATTGAACCCAAGACGTACCGCCAGCCGTTTTGCGTAGCCCTCCTCATCCAAAGGGCAATTGCGCGGCGTCGTACCGGCGCGCGATTGGCGGATGGGCTGTGGCACGGTACGGCGCTGTTCACTGGTCGGCGGCGGTTCGCTTGTCTGCACATTTTCATACTGTAAACATAGATTACAGTACGAAGCAAAATATCGAAGCAATTTTCTATCCTAACCGTTTCGGTCCCGGCAGCCGCTTGCTCGTTCTTCTTTGCACTTTTGCGCGCGCTGGCCGGGGAACTGGCAGCAGTCTGATTCTGAGTTTATATTATCATTTTATAATGGCAACAAAGTTGTACAACAGAAGCACTGCAGACAGAAACTTACTGTTAGGCGGTACCGCTTCGCAGCACATTCTGTGTCCGGTACACGCTGGCCAGTGCGTTTCTGGGCACTTTGCGGCAGCACGACGCCATCGTCGTTCTTGCAGTCCATTTCAGCGGGCTGTAAAAAAGCGGATAGAATTTACTTGCTTCTTAACACTGAATTATAAGTAGGAAAAAAAACAGAAACTGTCAGTCACCTCGGCATACTGCAGCTGTTGATGCTGCCGCTGCGGCGCCTGCGATGCCACAAACGAGTATGTGATGCCGTCTTCAGTGGCATCCACCTGGTGGCACGACTGCAAATATACATGAGAAATTTCAATTTGCATATGGTATTGCACATGAAGAAGTAATGAAATGTCTTACTAACGTTAATGTTTTGCAGGGCTTGCTGCAAGTGCTTCACCTCAAACCGGGTCGCCTGAAGCTTGGCAGCCAGGGCAACCTCGGAAGCCTGCCTTTGCATCAAGTGTGCGGCGATGGTCGTCGCTGTGTTCACATTCACCGGTGACGTGTACGGCAAACTCGGTGCTTGCACGTGCTGTTGCGGAGTGGGCAATTTCTGCACGGTGGGCAATTTGCCCTTTTCCGTCGGCACGGATTTCTTGGCTTTTTTCATAGACCCGGCAAGTTGGTCCAGTTGTTGCGTCGGCTGTAAGTAAGATATGTCACTTTATCATAATCATAAAGAAATGCACTACTACAAATAAGTACCACTGTGCACACTGATTTACCGAAATATGTATAAGAATGTGTAAATTGGATTTCATCAAAAGTAACAAGAAGTAAATCTTTTAAATTACACATTTTCAATTTACCAAAAGATGCATCTTAAGTAGTTTGTTGACACAAAAGAAAGAGTGCAATCCTCACAATTTCAGCCAGGTATTGTACCAGACTGTCATCTTGGTCCGGTTCGGCAACTTTCGCCTCCTGCTGCGGAAACGCAAAGTTGCCCGGCTTTGTTTTCTGATGTAAGTAACATTAGTAGTTAGTACAGGGTTGTTAGTTACATGCTGTTTACGTACATCATGAAACACCACCGTTATACTCACCTGCACCGGCGTGACGTTGTAGTCCATTTCCGCGTTCTTTTGCGGCGCGGCGAGGGGCGACACAATGAGCCCGCTGGTCCTGCGGCGGCGGCGTTCGAGCAGCGCACTGCCAGACGGATTGGCAGGCGGAGCCGCAACGATCGGCAAACCGGTCGTTCCAGTATGGGCCAATTCCTACGAAAAGTTAACATCATTTACGAAACGTTTCAAGTAAATTACTTTTTCCTACTTTTAAGTGGTGACGTTGAGATACGTTCAAGGCAACAGTCCCGAAAACACACACACTCCATCCACAAAATGTTTATCAATCAAATAACCTGGTTCATGATGAAGTCCTCGATCATGTCACAGAACTTGTTCAGATCGGCCTTCAGCAGCGTGTTGATGACGCCGATTTCCTGCTGCACCACGCCGATGAACCGTATGTTGTTGATGAACGAGCAAATGCAGGGCAGTTTGCTGCGCTTCACGCTGTCCGCATTCACGCTTGTGCTCTGCAAATTAGCACATTTGAAAGATATGGTAGAATTGACTGAATACATGACAATAAAGAATAGTTTACCGATTGGGTGCACTGCGACAGCATACTTTCCATGTTTTGGCGCATTGCACGGATCGCTGCAACGTCCATCTTGTCGATAATGGGTGCGCACTGTTGCAGCACGCTGTGAAACTGGGGGTTCATCAGCGGCTCGTGCACGCGGCATGTCTGGCGGTGGTTACGGCAATGTAAAAAAGTGTATATTAAAAACAGGAAATAAAACTAAAATGGTCAAAACGTAACACTTAACAACAACAATTTACTATTACACTTTAACGTTAACACAAAGTACATTTTTCTTCACTCCTTACAATTTTCCTGTTACATTCATGCAACTCGCACCTGGTTGTTGTCCTGCGCCATGATGGGCGCGTTGTCCTGCGCCATGTCGGGCGCCTCGTGAAAATCCTCCGGCGGTGGGCTATTGACTGTTTGCACCGTCCCTGGCGCGGGGGGAACGGCACTCGCAGCCTGTTTCACTCGGTAATCCACGAGTTGCACCGCCATACTTTGCGGCTCAAATTTCTCCGGCGTGAACGTGGTTTTCACCAATTTGCCCAGCATGATGTAGAAGTTTCCCTGGCACACGTTGTGCCAGTAAACTTGCATTGCCCGGCGCCAATCGGTCGCTGTAAAGTGCACAACCACTGCTACAAACGTACAAACATAAAAACAACATTAAATGATACATTTCAGTAAACCAACATCTACTGGCCTTTCCGTCTTTGAACACAATCATGGGCATGGTGGAGAACTGGATCATTTCTTCCGCCAGTTGCATAGCCTGGGCCTCCGATTGCCGCATTTGGTGCACCAGGGTAAACACGATGTCCGCCTTCAAGTCGGTTCGCACCTTGTCCAACTCGATTTTCCACGCGTAGTGCCCCAGCTCGCGCCGGCTGATCTGAATAAACATGTTGAAAAGGTTAGTACTGTTCCCCAAACTGTGATAATTCACTGACGCAAGGCTTATCTGAATCAACCTGGGGCAGTTCTCCTGGCTCCACTTTCGGAATGGCGGCTTTTTGTTCAGCGGTGCAGCCCTGACTGCGCAGGCGTTCCACGATGTCGGGAAACACTGAGTAGTTGTACCATTTTTGCGTAATGCAAATGCGAAGTTTACATCTACATGGCCCGGAAAGGGTAAACTCACCGGACTCGTCTGCATAGTAGTCCATGTGCTTCAGAGTCGCGAAATTGAGCTCCATGATCTTCTTGTAGTAGTGCGCCCCGAGGTCCTCGTTTGACACGCCGCTCAGACGGCCGCCGTAAAGTATGCGCGCTTGGGTCAACGCTCTCTGAAAGGACAGTGAAACAGTGTTACGTGTACGGTGTAAAACAAAGTTGCTTACTTGAAACTGAAAGTAAAAGATTGTTTTCACTTGCTGTAAAACGGAAACTGAAAGCTATTTGCACTTGCACAAAAACAAATACTGCGAAATGTTTTGCAATTGCCAGAAAAGGGAAACAGATACATTTCCCGCACTTGCCGTAAAACGGCATACAGAAATTTGACACAGCAGTACTCGTCAACTGTAAACTGAGAAGTCTAAAACATGGTTAACCTTGAACTGCCGCTTTTTCGTGTCCCACATCGACTGCAACATGCCGCGGCGGGCCACCAGAGCGTTCTGGTTTGTTTTGGCAGACTCGTTCGCCACCTCGCGGGTCAACCACATCTTGTTGTCGGGGTAGTTGTCGTACGGGGGCTCGAAGTAGCTCTCCCTCGTGAAGTTGTTCCACGACCTGTTCACCGCCGGGTGATCGGACCGCTGAAAAAAGAAATGAAAGAATGGTTACAGAAAGGAATCTTTAACTCTCAAATGAAAGTAAGCGGTAAACTGCAACTAACGTTCGTTTGCCTTTCCGGGTGATGCAGGTCGTACTTGGTGCACTCCTTCATGCTCCAGCACCTGTGAGTAATGTACGTGTTCACAACGTCCATTTACTTGTGTGATAAAAAAATACAAACAGAAACAAACAGCGGGTATTTCTGGAACAGCTCGTGGAACTTCTCCCAGAATTCTTCCGATTTCTCGGCCGGAATCAGCACGCTCGGCCGGCCTCCGACGCCGACGCGGCTCACATCGCCGGTAATCTGAGGTCACTCACACACCGTCTTAACTGTCCAGTATACTGTTTCCAGCCATGCACGTTTGTAAATATCCTGTTAAATACAGGTAGCCTTCCGGCTAACCGTTTTATCATGATATTGTACGAATTGCAAGGCAAGCAACAGTTTACATTTACTTGCAGACGGTGTGTGACTGTCACCGGTTTTTTCGGTTTTTTCCCGGCCACTTTCAGCTTGCTCGGGCGCTTTTCAGTCTTTGACTGGGCCACCGCCAGCGACCTCTCATCGTCATCGGATGGCGTTTGCGACCCGTCGTTGGGCCCTGCGGCCGCGCGGCCCCAACGGATTCATTTCCTGAGTTACGGGAGGTATGTGAGATTGTCACGTAACTGAAAATGTATGGGAAAGTCACAATTATGCACGATCCGGAACTATCCAAACCGAAGGGGTCCGAATCGTAAGCTACCTCTTGTTCATCATCCTCCTGGGTGAAGTCCTCCACCCAGTCCTTGTCCTTCTGTGGATCATCCTCGTCCACTTGGCCATCCTGAAGCTGTTTCAGTTGCTTTGTGGCATTCACGCGAGAGCGGCGCACGCTGCTGTTGTTGCGGCGGATGACTGGCACTTGCTGTATACAAGAAAGTGCTACTGTAAATGCAAACTCTTCTTTTGAAAATGCCAAAAACGGTCATTTAAACGCACCACTTTAGCGACCTGTGCAGCCAGCGCCCTCGTTTGCTCCTCCAGTCTCTTGGCATTTTCCTTCCTCCGCCTTTCCATTTCCACGTCCACTGCGCTCGGTGGCGACTTGGCGGTCTGACTGTACCGCGGCGTGATGAAGTCGTCATCATCGTCCTGCAGTTTACAACGCTAAGTTTACTGTTTCATGTAAAGAGAACTTAAAAAGAAGTTTACTACATCTGCGCATGCACATGGTAAACTGCAAACTTTGTGCTTGTAGGCATTCATAAATGTGTTTGGAACGGATTGCAGTTTACTTGAATGAGTTATGCCCCAGTAATTGCGTTTGACATATACATTATTTTGGTGAACTGACATGCATTCAAAGCTGATTTATGACGTTTCCAGCACACAGTTTGCAGTTCAGCGTGTGTACCCAAGTTAAATTAACCTCCCAGTCGTCCCACTTCACCTTGGCGCACACATTTTCTTTTTTCACGCGTTCTTCGTGCAGGCTCCTTTTGCTTTTGGACGCCTTGCTCTTCAGCGCCACGTGTCGCTCGTACTCGAGCTTTGCCTGAGAGATATTTCAAAGTAGTGTTTTGCAGTGACAATTACACAGTGTTTTAAAACACAGTGTGTTTCAAATTCATGTATACAGCAAGACTCGCTGGTGGATTTTAGAACGGTACAAATCGTGGAATGTGTCTATATAGTTACTGCTTGAAAGATGAAATGTGTGGGTTCAAGCAAATCATGTTTACTGTGAGAACCCATATCCCGTGAAAGTCTGGGGTTTGGCATTCCCGATCCCCATCCCAATCCCCATCCCCATCCCGATCCCTTCTAAGTAAATTCCGTTTTAACCGTACTGAAAATAACACACTGTTTTTAAACACAGTGTGTTCCAAATAGAGGATGCATTGATGTTCTGGCAACCCATAGCAACGCTTGGTTCGCTAGAGAGTTTTGAATATAGAAATAGTGCAACGTGTGTATATAGTTACTGCTTGAAACATGATAGATGTGGGTTCAAGTCCCTATCCCGATCCCCATTCGTATGCCGATCCCGATCCCGATCCCCATTCGTATGCCGATCCCAATCCCGATCCCGATCCCGAAAACTCAATCCCCTTTGAATTCTACTGACAATGACACACTGTTTAAGTACAGTGCGTTTCAAATAAATTTTCGCTGTAATATTTTCATGTAAATACACGAATATTTGCACAATTTGTTTTGCTGTATGGAAGAAATCGTGCAAGGTGTCTACAGTGTGTGCTTGAAACATGAAAGATTTGGGTTCAAGTCCCTATCCCAATCCCAATCCCCATCCCGATCCCCATCCCGATCCCAATCCCCATATCGATCCCCATCCCGATCCCCATCCCGATCACCATCCCGATAAGTAAATTCCCTTTGAACCGTATTGAAAATAACACACTGTTTTTAACACAGTGTGTTCAAAATATTGGGAAAGCTTGCACGTGTGGGCCTACACACGAATCGCAAGAATCGCCATTTGTACTGTAGAAATAGTGGAATGTGTGTATATAAATGTGTGCTTGAAACATGAAAGAAGCGGGTTCAAGCAAATCACGTTTACTGTGAGGAACGTGATTCCCATCCCGATCCCGATCCCCATCCGTATGCCGATTCCCATGCCCATCCCGATCCCAATCCCGATCCCGATCCCGAAAACTCAATCCCCTTTGAATCCTACTGACAATGACACACTGTTTAACTACAGTGCGTTTCAAATAAATTTTCGCTGTAATATTTTCATGTAAATACACGAATATTTCCAGATTTATAGTGTTTTGCTGTATGGAAGAAATCGTGCAAGGTTTCTACAGTGTGTGCTTGAAACATGAAAGATTTGGGTTCAAGCAAAAAATGTCCGAAACATTTCAACGTGAGAATGACACACGGTTGTTAAAAACCGCGTGTTTCAAATAATGAAGGTAACACAACCTGTCAACTGCACACAGGTATTTTTAGCATGACATTCATGTGTACAGTGCGTGCTTGAAACATGAATGATGTGGGTTCAAGCAAAAAATGTCCAAAATTTAAATGTCCAAAAGTCAAACGTCACCTTCTCAGTCAGCGTCAGATCATACTCCGATGGCGGGCGGGCAGTCTGAAAAAAATTCGGAAGTGCGCACACGTCTAACGTGTCATACAACAGAATAAAAGCAGTATGCCTAGCCTAACTGAACAACTTAATTCACTGGCAGTTGGGAACAAGAGCGTCATGTCGCAGCAAGGGCAGCAATCCAGCGGGCCTTACGCTGCGCAACAGTCGCAGTCCGATTTCAGTCGCACTTTCTCACATGGCATGTTCCAGTTTCCCGCCACAACGAACACCTCAGCCTACCCCTTTCCACCACCGCCCCCAAACAGGTGCTTGTGTACACATTTCAGTATTGTTTCTCTAAAGCTACCTGCCTATCAAGAACCAATTAAAATTTAAACAGCACATTCTAATAAAGAATGTGCTCCAAATAGTGACGTATGATCGTTTTGGACAAGGATTTACGCAACAACATTCTGCTTGAGACTGCCACCAAACACTAAAAATGCATGCCATCATCATTTTCCCTGAAACATGACATTAGCGGGTTTCACTTTTCACACTGCTAAATGCTTTTTGTGATTGCAGGTGCAGCAAACAGTTCTTATGTGATAAGGTTTGTGTATGAGAAAATGTAACAGTGTGTACACAAGCACAGTTTTCGTTTTCTGGTACCCGGTGCGTCTACACCCAATCAAACAACACAAGTGCAAAGCGGAACTTCAGTGTCCACAGCGGAAGGCATGAGTATTGACAGGAGTGAGGAGGATGCAGGCCCCAGAATGACACCATTTCAAGCTGTTAGTTTACAGTGCAGTAAAAACTGACCATGTTGACAAAAATTTGTCAAAGTTGATCACGTGTTATTCTTCAAGAAATACGGTTTTTTCCCATTTCTTTCAAAATGCAGATGGATGAGCTCATCAACTTCACAAAAACCACCGAGAACAACATCGTACACGTGAACACGCAAGTGCAGAAACTGGTGAACACAGTGAACCAGTTTACGGGCAAGATGCATATGGCCAGTAAAGCTACGGAGGTTCTGTTGGAACACACTAAGTTGCTCGAAAAGAAAGAGAAGGCTTATGAGCGCATGGTGACAGAGCTTGTTCCGCGTGACCTGCAGCGTACCCATCCTGTCAATCGCTACATGTGAAACACTGAACCAACTGATTCCCCCCTTTTATACAGAGAACTGTGATGTTCAGAAAGTACTGCTTAAAAGTGAACCGTTCTTGTAATAAATGTCTCGGAAAGCGCAACATAACTGCAAACTCACCTTACTATTGTCAAAATTCAAATTTCGCTTCACGTCGGACGCTGTGGGCGTGGCTGTGTCAGCGGGTTTGCCCGGCGGTGCGGTCCGGACAGGCTCGGCGGGCTTGGCGGGCTCGGCGGGCATGTCGGGCTCGGCATTCTCGGGTGGGTTCTGCTTATCCGCCCACCACGGAACACGATCGTTTGCACCCTGAAAAAATGAGAAATGTTGAAAGAATTTTGCATTAGAAAAAGCTGTAAAGTAGCGCATGCACACGCTAGTTTACTGCCACATGTAGGTAAACTGATAAAGCAGCTTTGAACGCATTTCAGTTCACTGAAATGGTTTATTCATTGACTGCAGTTGCCAGAGACATCACTGTATGAAATGCAAATGCGTTATAAGTTGAGGTATCAGTTTACAAAAATGTTGCGGTAAAGTAGTGTGTGCATGACCATTAGTACAACAGAAGCTGGATTACAGGGAAGCTAACTAACACCAAAGAATGACACCGAAAATGAGGGAAAAAAGGTATAGATGGTGCATGTACTTCAGCGATGTACATGCTTAATAATTAGTTGAAATCAGAATCCACCTTCCTTTCACCAACACCGGGAAAGTGCACAGTTAATTGTCCTAGAAGCTACAAAAAACTTTTAATGGTAAGTGCCACTTACAGTTAAACTTACACTGTCAAACGGCCTACCTGCCATTCAGAAAGTTATTCGAAAAAAGTTAACAGTGAAATGGTAAACAGTGTCGGGCTAACGATATCCATCAGGCGACGCGGAAGCGAATTTGTGCGGTGGTAAATTGGAAAGGGTGCAAACGGGCCCGGTGTCCTCGTCGTGTGCCGAATCCAACCGTCGTCACCGGGACCCGAGTGAACCCAGCCCTGGCCCTCGTCCAAAACATCTGCAGAAAAGAGCACGTTACAATGAATGTTTTGTTTCCATGTTAAACTGACAGTTAGAAAAGAGTACCGTCTTTGTACATGGCCGGCAACGGGGTAGTGCACGTGGGCATGAACAACTTTTCCCGGATTTCTTGCAGGGTCTGCGAAATAGGAGAAACATTTTGATAAAATGTTTTGCAAAAGGAACTTAGCCATGTATAATTTTGTAAATACAAAATTATAAAATCAGAGCAGTTGAAGCCAGTTTCGATTCAGCCAATGTAATTCTCACTTTGTAAGAAACAATTAAAATTTTAAGACAGTGAAAAAGTGGGCATTTTGATCGCTGAAAAATATATATATGGCACACACTGAGACATTTTTGATTCCAAGAATATACACCTTTCTAAGAACCAATTAAAATTGTCAGCCAGTGAAACAGTGAGAAATTTGATGGCTGAAAAATATATATATGGAACAGACAGAGACATTTTCGATTCCATCAATCTACACCTTTCTAAGAACCAATTAAAATTGTCAGCCAGTGAAACAGTGAGAATTTTGATGGCTGAAAAATATATATATGGCACACACTGAGACATTTTTGATCCCAACTTCTGATGCATGAGGTGAACAATTTTCAAAAGAGAAATATGGGAAAAAGTGATTTTACAGAAGGATTTTGGTATAACAAAAATTTAAATATGGAACCCACTTAGACATTTTTTGATTCCAAACATACCTGCAGAATGTGCAAAATTTTCAAAACAGAAACATGGTGAAATTTTATTTCACATGAAAGATTTTGGTTATACACAAATATAAATATGGAAGCCACTTAGACACTTTCGATTCCAACGGAATATGCAGAAGGTGAAAAATTTTCAAAAGAGAAACATGTGAAAAATGGATCTCACATGAAACATTTTGGTTGATAAAAACTATATATGGAACCCTGTCAGACACTTTTTGATTTCATACATATACGCAGAGTTTGCCAAAACTTAAAAACGGAATTATGGGAAAAAGTCATTTTACATGACCGATTTTTGGTATAACAAAAATATAAATATGAGCCCATTTCCCTACTTTTTTGATTAGTATACGTCTCCATATTTCACCAAAAAACAATCGTACTGAACTAACTTCGGCGGTGATTGTGCCCTTCACCTTCTGCACGCCACTGCTTTTTGGCTGACGATCAGTGCGCTTATCTGGCACGATCGGATCGCCATACTGAAATACGTAAGAGTACATCTATTGAAGAATTTACCAAACTGAACATTCTTATATTGAAACTTCCGCATACTTAAAATTTACATTTAACGAAAACAAAGTGCAAAAAGGATGAAAGTAAAGAAGTAAACTTACTTCATTCAGAGGGGCAGTTCTGTACTCGCACGTCCTGTTGTGCTCCTCCCTCAAGCGCTTCTTTTCCGCAATCTTCCCGGGGCTGTCCGGCGGACTTGGTAGGCCGGCCTCCATCGCCGCGCGCGCTTCCCCATCCTGCAACACATTCAGAAACGTCTAAAACATGTCTCAAGAACACTGAAATAATTCTTACTGAAAGTAAACTAACGTAAATACCGTGACACCGCGGCTTGTCACAAATGAAGAGCGGCCACTTTCGCTTGGGCTTCTCGGCTGTGGCAGCGTCTTGGCCAACTGTCGGCGTCGGGGGCTTCGCTTTCTCGGCTGTGGCAGTGTCTTGGCAAACTGTCGGCGTCGGGGACCGCGAACCCCCAACAACGACAGTTTTTGTTTTCAGTTTCTTCTGTTGCACGGGCGCCGGCAATTCCTTGGCGGGCGGTACGACGGGCGCGGGTACGTGTTGCGCGGGCGCGGGCGCGGGCGCGGGCACGGGCGCGGGCGCGGACACGGAAGCCGTAGTGCTTGCAGCGGGTGCAACCACTGCAGACGGCACAAGGGGACCACTGTACACGTTCGTGGCTGCCTCACGTGCCTGCCGTTGCAGCTCCTGCTGCAAAGTGACAGTGTGTGTGTGATCAAACTATCAGTTTACATCTACATTTTACATAATGGGTAAAAGGTGCTACAGTATGTCTGTCACAGTGTGCAAAGTTACACTGTCATGGCAACATCAGTTTACATCTACTTTTTACATAAGTGGTGAAAACAGCAACAGTAGTTCACGTTGCGCAAACTTTCACGAAAGTGTACAGTGAGGTAATGCCGGAAAGAGAACGTATTCAAATAAAGAAAAAATGACAAACCATTTTTTTCTCTTTCAATTGCAGCCTCTTCTGGTCTCTGCGCCGCTTTGCCCCGATTCTGTCATTTTCCAACTTTCTGAGCCTTCTTTGCTCCTCCATCGACAATTTCTGCTGGCGCGCTCTTTCCTCCTCGCGCGCTTTTTCCTGCTCCTCCAAATGGTCACCGTCAGCGGGGACTTCCGGCTCAGCCGGAGACTCCTGACTCGCGAACAAATCCTGAAAAGTAACATTGTGTACACTTTTGACACGGTGGAAAGAGAATTCCGCATAGTTGAAACAAATGAAATGTGAGTTTACAAAAAAGCACAGAAGTTTGCTAAATTAGAGCTGAATTTAGACAAATTTCAAATAAAGAATAAACTGTGTGTGTAGAAAAAGTTCAGAAACCCGTACAAATATAAGTAGCAAACCTGCGACAAAACCCTGCCAAACGAATGTGCGAGGTGATCGTCGGGGACAAGCACGCGCTGCGGCTCGGAAATGTCGCGCTGAGAACTCTGCGCAGCCTGCCCTCTGGTGCGCATGTTTGTGCCTCGGCCACGCACGGGCGGTCCAGTCGGAACGGTCTGAAGTGGGGCAAACGATTTGTAAACATTGGTTGGCTTATCTTGGATTGTAAATATCGCGTTGGCTTGTAAACATTCGCAAATTGTAGATAAATTGGCAGATGTCCAAAACACACTTGTACTCAAACAAAAATGATAACTAGAAAATGCATGAAAAGAAATGGTAAGATAACCAAAGAAATCGGATGAGTAACCTGTTCTGGGGGCTGGCTCTCAGTTTTCTGCTTTGGCGGCCGTCCACGTTTGTTTCCATTTTTGCCTTTGCCGCCATCCGAAGTCGTTTCCGCCTTCGCGGAAACGTTTTGCGATCGGCCGCGCGCCATACCGCTCAAAGTTCGGACCATTTTCGACGCGAAATCAATCAAACGGTCTATTTTTCACTTTTCCACAAAATTTTCGCTTTTTATTTCTTATCTGTGAAAGATATGGATTTGTGACAAAAAAAAGTGACACGTCGTGATACAATTTTATGTTATTCATGGTTACTTTTTTTAATCACATGTTTCATTTCTGGCTACATGCCAGAAATGTCTGGCATATGGCCAGAAATCTGAAATATCGATTGACAAAAACTGTCCCCAAAAAAACGTTTCAAAATGGCGCACGATGAATCTGTTTTGGGACAAATGCAAAGAATGAACGAAGCGCTAGAGCGGAATTTGGATGGAACTGCGCCACTAACGCACAATCAGAAGAGACAAATTTTAGCCGCTTTTTTGGCAGTCGGGAACACGTTGTTTTCGTATGATGTGGACAACGACGACGAAGAACAAGAGCAGGAACAGCAGAATGCCGCGCAAGAACAGGGTGATCAGGGCAGGAAAAAGTACATGACACCGTATTTACTAGAAAGGGCGCGCTCCAGGGGCAATTACTGGCGAGCTGTTATTGCCTGCAAGAACACCGATCCAGCATGGTTTTACAAACTGTGCAGGGTTCGTTGTTTCACAATTTCTGTTATTTATGTAAAATATACAGACGTATATAACATCACTTACTGTGTTGTGACATTTTCATGTTATTGTTTACAACAACATTGCAATCGAACAGTAAACTGATATGTATGAATGAACTCAGTTTACCGATAACGTTCACAATGATTACAAATTAATTACAGCTGTGGCCAACTGAATTCGAACAGCTGCACGCGATGCTTACAGCTGTCGACCCTGAAACTGGTGAACAGTACCTGAGAACACGAGATGAAAGAAGACACATCGCTGTAGTGACAACAGAAATGCGACTGTTTTACTTTCTGTATACATGCGCAAATGGCCGGGAAGTTGAAGATTGTGCCGGCCAGTCACAGGTGATACCATTTTTCATGCTTTTAGATTGCTTTATAGTTCATTGTATTTTGGAAAAACATTTCCGGCGCTACGATTAGAACGATTATTGACGAAGTGTCCACCGGAATAGTGAAAGTTTTGAAGGACCACTTGAAACCTATGGGGAGTGATTTAGGGCAAATGAAAGATTTCGCGCAGCAATACTGGAAACTGTGGCAGATGCCGAACTGTGTGGGGAGTCTGGATGGCAAACACATCCATATTCGCAAACCCGCTGGTAAGTACATATCATTTTACGCATTCTACTTTTGCCCTCATGTGTGTTGTTTCCAGTAAACATAAACATGGTGAGTCGTATGCAACGTCACGGTAAACTAAGCGTCGCATTTGCGACGCTTGCGACGCTTGCGACGCGTGCGTCGCCTTCAATCATAAATAGTCGCCAGTTTACCAAGGTTGCAAGATTTTTTGTGAAAACGTCGCTTTTCGTCGCATTTTGCGTCGCAAACGTCGCAAAATCGTCGCTTTTGCTTGAGTTTAACCGCAACCCCCACCGATTTGAAAGTAACTTCATTTGGGTCATGGGAATGTTGTGCAAATGATTTTTGGATGTACTTGTAGAGAAAAAAATTGCGCTTCTTCTGACGTACCTGGCTTCTCATAAAAGTGATCCAAAAAAAAGTTATGATTTTTTTTAAAAAAGGGCCAAATTGCGCGACGAAATGGCGACGGTCTGGCGACTGTAGAAAAATGACTAAATTCACAGTGATGGGAAACTGTGCAGTGAGGTGGAAATGTTTACAGTTACAAAAGTAAATGAAAAACGCCTTGCAGAGGGTGGAACGAGATACTGGTGCTACAAGGGCTTCTCGTCGATTATACTGTTCATCAGCGCCAGCGCAGATTTGAAAATTCAGTACGTGGACATCGGTATGCCGGGGTCACAAGCAGATGGTGCTGTGCTGATCACGTCTGATTTCGGGCAGGATTTGATGTGAGTTTACATCCTTTTTGACATGTTCCAATGAGGTGCTATACATTTACACATGATAAAAGTGATACATTTACACAGACATGGCAGAATGCTTATGGCGCCACCGTGCTTGCTGCCCGGTGCAGATGCCAACGAACCTGCAAATACCATTCCGAGTTATTTTGTGGGTGATCAAGCGTTCGCGTTGCGCAAGTGGTGTATGGTGCCATATGCGCTGCATGCAGATGACAGCCAGCGACACTTCAACTATCGGTGTGTTTGAATATTGTGAAAGAAGCGTTGTTTGGTAAAACTGAAATCTAAATTTGACTGCAACTACTGCAGCTTATCCCGAGCTAGGCGCACTGTCGAATGCGTCTTTGGTATTTTGGCTGGCAGATGGCGCATACTGATGACCTGTATCGCGATGGAACCGCCGCGCGTACAAAGACTGGTTATGGCCTGTTGCCACCTGCACAATTGGCTGCGTGATATCCGCGGGGAAAGTGCTGCCAACCAATTTGATGAAAATGGCGATGAAAAACCACAAGATGACCCGAACGACACTGTTGAGCAAAATGTAAGTTTACCTTGCATATTCACTGTTACAATTCAACATCACATAAATTCATTCCCATACACAGCTGCAGTGGCGACCAGTGTACGACAACATGGATACGATTGATAACGTGCCAATCCGAAGGGACGTTGACAAAAGAGATGCGCGCCCCATCAGGGATGCAATCAAGGAGTGGATGATGACGGACGCCGGTCGTGTTCCGTGGGTGAATCCCGCTGACTGCTGAATTTGCAACTACGTTGAATATAAAAGTCAAACTGAAATATTTCCGTTGCAGTGGCAGTTAGCATTAAAGTGGCACTGGAATGGTAAACTGATGTAACAAATACAAAAAATTCATTTTCATGCTATCTGCTACAGCTACACTTCATTTTTCGATTGCAACCGGTTATAATGGTTGTTATGTAGTACACTGTCGTTGAATGGACAATTTTCATTCACTATTCGATTTTTGGCTGATTTTTTCTTTTTTAATTGTGATTAAATCATAATTCGCAAAGTCTTTCGTTTCACGCCGCGAAAAATTGTGTGATGTGTGCAGCTAATGTTCCTCTTTCATGTGTGATTTTTTTTTCCGGATTCGGGCTTTCCGTTCACGTGCTAGTGATTTATTTGCGTTTAATTGAAATAAAATCATAAAAAATCGAAAGTTTATATTTCATGTCCGCTGTGTACACCAATCGTTAGCGCAAAGAAAACTGATAATTTAGAACGTTTCAATAAACGAAAAAACGTAACAGGTGATTTTATAAAAATTTATTTCCACAAAAAAATGATAAATTCAATAAAAAATCCAATGTTGCACTTAAAAATATTTTAAAAATTTTGACAACATCTACACAACGTACTGTACACGATGACGCAAAAAAATTGCATAAACAATGCTCCGTTCTTCCACAATTAAAGAAATTAGAAATTAATGTTTACAGCGTAAATTCACATCACAGGCAAACTTGAAAAAAATAAAGATGGCGGCCTAAACTCCGCCCACTTTTACTATGCGTGAATTTAGCCGGTAAACTAAAAAATGGAGTTTACTGCCAGTAAACTGAAAACGCCAGTAAACTAGTGTGCGTGGGGCCATTATGGGTAAAAGTACCGATCTACAGCTGTCTGATTTTGTGCTTAAAAAATACCGATCTACATGCTATTACCAATTTGTTCCTTAAAAATGTACTGTACTACATAAATTTTATTCACTAAATTCTATATAGCTAGTGTTATGTGTATAATCAATGATTATACCCATGCATGTGGATACCCAACAATATGGCCGAAATACCCATACCCAAAATTCCCATACCCAATACCCATGTATGGGTATTGCATACTCCAAACTTTCAATTGAGATTATCACAAAATCGATTTTTTGTAGATCGGTACTTTTAGAAGCACACCCTTCAAATGGTCAGTTTGGGTGATGGCAAGTAAAATGGTGGTGGCAGATGGAAAAGATGTGTGCATTGTTTTGTGCATGCATTTGATTAGTAATTTGCGAAACTGCTCAGGTGTATCCATATTTTATGTCCCTTTCAAGTGTTGCTGGTTTACAACTGAGACATGGAACATGTCTGCATCTGTTGGATGTTGGATGCATCTGAAAATATCGTTATCTGAAAAATCATTTTGATTCACCACAAAACTGCCATGACTTGCGGTGATGTCGCGGTGATGTAAAAACAAAAAGCGACAAAGGTGCCATTGCACTTTTGGACACCTAAGCATCGATGATACCACAGCAATATGCCACAAGAATATACAGGGCAAGGACGTATCCATGGGGGGGGCGGGGGGGGGGCTGCAGCCCCCCCCCTCCCGTGGTCGGACCTGGAAAACACGGGGAAAATCAACTTTTGGTAGCAATTTTTAACGTGTGGTGTAAAAAATTTTGCGCGCACGCGCGCATTCGTCTATCTCACAGAGGTATTATAAAAAATCGATTCCGTATTACATACACTAAATAGCCGGCCTGTCGCTGTATATGTAGGTGTATTTACATAATACATAATAAGCGACTTTTGGCGCCAGCGCCAACGCCAATGGCGCCATGGCGTGGCGCCTACGAATGGCGCCAGCGCCAACGCCAATGGCGCCATGGCGTGGCGCCTACGAATGGCGCCAGCGCCATGGCGCCATTCCCTTAATTTATAGGTAAAATTTTAGGGGAGGGGCTGAGCCCCCCCCCCGTTCGCCAGGCTCCGTAAACAAGTAGCCCCTCCCCCCCCCCCGCTCAAAAATCCTGGATACGTCCCTGATACAGGGTGCGGAAATTTACCTAGACCTTTGATTCTGAATAACTTGACACTGGGTGGTCGGATGAACGTCAAAATTGAGGTGAACCTTAGCAACTAAATAGGAAAGGTTTCCACAAAATATGACCGTGATCGCTTTACTGGTTCAAGAGTTATTCAAGCAAATACCAATAATCATCACTTTATGACCACCTTGCTTTGCAACCAATTACGCAAGCATCTGCCGATTTCCTTATCGTCAAGGCGGATTAGTGGCGCGCGCACACGCATTGAGGGATGCCTCTGCGAAAAGAAAAAGGGTAAAAACCTGGAGAAACAATCGCGATCACTGTCCCCGTCCCAAAAAGAGAAATAAACAGGGTGCACGCCAGGTCCGCCACCCAAATTCTGAGTCGGTGCCGGACGCCATCTCTCCAGTTGTAGTGGGGGGATTTATTCGAAATTTTGAGGGCATATACTCGAAACCCACCCACTACTAGTGATGGAAAAGCACCAGAAAAAAGGGCGCCAGGCGCCAATGGCGCCATGGCGCCATTCAGAAAGTGGGCGCCAAGCGCCAAGGGCGCCACAGAAAAAGGGCGCCAGGCGCCAATGGCGCCATGGCGCCATTCGGAAAGCGGGCGCCAGGCGCCAAGGGCGCCACGGAAAGAGGGCGCCAAGCGCCAAGGGCGCCATGGCGCCATTCGGAAAGCGGGCGCCAGGCGCCAAGGGCGCCACGGAAAAAGAGCGCCAAGCGCCAAGGGCGCCATGGCGCCTTTCAGAATGTGGGCGCCAGGCGCCAAGGGCGCCACAGAAAAAGGGCGCCAAGCGCCAATGGCGCCATGGCGCGGCGCCCTTTGGCGCCCTCAAATGGCGCCAGCGCCATGGCGCCATTCCATCACTACCCACTACTATATACGGGCTGGGGAAGGTCGGCGACCCACCTGAGTGTGGGTCGCCGTATAAATAAGTAGTTTTTTGAAAAAATCGCTGTCCACGCGATGTCCGCCACCCGTTGTTTTTTTGATATAACGGGCTGCCAAACTAAAACTGTTGGGGGGAATTGATCGAAATTTTGAGGTGGTGTACACGACACCCCCCACTACTTTTCACGGAAGGTTGAGCCCCCTGGCGACCACCCTGAGAGTGGACCACTGGAAATAAAATGATATTTTTGAGAATTCGCTGTCCAGGTTAAGCACTGGACAGAAAACATAAAAATTACATTAGAATGTCCCTTGGAGGACAATGTATACCACTGTAAAAAGTGTGTATTCAAAAAGCAAATTTTAAAACGAAGATTTGATCTGGTTCGAAAGTGTATTTGACACCCATACACAAGTTCCAGATTTAATTTCGATTTAAGTCAAATCTTTAATACACACTTTTAAAGCTGGTTTACGATGCCTTCTAAGAGATGATTTAAGGTAAAAATTCGCGTAAACAACATTACCCCAAAAATCAACCATAGAGGAGATTTGATGGGGGTCAACACAAAAGCTGTCCCACAAGGCGAATTTTGTTCCTGGAATGATGTCATCGATGACATCATTTCAGTGACCCCATCAAATCTCCTCCATGGTTGATTTTTGGGGCAATGTTGTTTACGCGAATTTTTATCTTAAATCATCTCCTAGAAGGCATCGTAAACCAGCTTTAAAAGTGTGTATTAAGGATTTGACTTAAATCGAAATTTAATCTGGAACTTGTGTATGGTTGTCAAATACACTTTCATACCAGATCAAATTTTCATTTTAAAATTTGCTTTTTGAATACACACTTTTCACAGTGGTATACATTCTTCTCCAACGGACATTCTAATGTAATTTTTATTTTTGCTGTCCAGTGCTAAACCTGGACAGCAAATTCTCAAAAATATCATTTTATTTTCCAGTGGTCCACTCTCAGGGGGGTCGCCAGGGGGCTCAACCTTCCGTGAAAAGTAGTGGGGGGTGTCGTGTACACCACCTCAAAATTTCGATCAATCAACAGTTTATGTTTGGCAGCCCGTTATATCAAAAAAACAACGGGTGGCGGACCTCGCGTGGACAGCGATTTTTTCAAAAAAACTACTCATTTATACGGCGACCCACACTCAGGTGGGTCGCCGACCTTCCCCAGCCCGTATATAGTAGTGGGTGGATTTCGAGTATATGCCCTCAAAATTTCGAATAAATCCCCCCACTACAACTGGAGATATGGCGTCCGGCACCGACTCAGAATTTGGGTGGCGGACCTGGCGTGCACCCTGTTTATATCACTTACTATCCTACAATGTGTTTATCAGTTTGAGCTCTGAAAAAGAGTATATCACATAATGTTACACAGTGTGGTTGAGCTCTTAAAAGAAGTATATCAAAGGTTTCTTCAAGGAACAGTGGTGAAATGTAGTACAATTTTACCCAACTTTATCACACCAGCGTGAGCTGTGTGGAAGTAATGAACACTTCAGACATACGAAGAGCTCACGCTGGTGTGATAAAGTTGGGTGAAATTGTACTATTTTTAGATTTCACCACTGTTCCTTGAAGAAACCTTTGATATACTTTTTTTAAGAGCTCAACCACACTGTGTAACATTATGTGATATACTCTTTTTCAGAGCTCAAACTGATAAACACACTGTAGGATCGTAAGTGATATATTTCGTTTCTGCATTCAAATGCAGACCTGACTAATAGATTGGTGCAGTGTCCACTTTTTTTGGCTTTAGACATTTGTTGTGAGATATACTTCTTTTTGGGGGCCACGGGCCCACTACGATATGTATTTATTATAAATATGAACAATGATGTCATGATTCAGAAAACTGTATGGTGTGTACTCCACAAAGTACTTAAAAATTTAAATATCTTTTTCTTAACAAAAAAGTATAACATAAAATTAAAAATCAACAAAAATGTGTTTTAAGAATTGTTTAATAGGAATAAAATTATGAAAATCATCTAAATATGTAAAAAAAATTGAATAAAAAGTGTAAATAGTAAAAAAGTATAACAAAAACAAACAAACAATTATATGTAAAAACTTAGCAAAAGTTGAAAGTTAAATACAATACTAAATAAACAGAGTAAAAAGAATCAAATTTTACATCAAAATGAAATTAAAATATTAAAAATGACGAATGAAAATGTAAAAATAAAATTTGAAGTAAAATACCAATATAAATAAACAGAGTAAAAAAGAATCAAATTTTTAAAAATAATTGAATTGCAGATAAAAATGAAATGAAAAGACTAAAAATGATAAAATAACATGAAAAATGAAATTGTAATAAAAAATAAAAACTTAAAAAATAATTAATAACATAAATAAATGAATAAAACATTGAAAGAATGCAATGAAAAAGTTTTAAAAATAATTAAATAATAATAAAAAAATGATTAAATGAAATGATTATACAAATAAAAGTATTAACATAAAAGTATAAAATATAAAAATATTAAAATTTTCAAATATAAATAAAATATAATGAAAATTTTAAAAAATAATCAAATTATTAAAAAATTGAACGTTTATTTTAAATCAAATTAAAATTGAAAATATTGAAATGGTAGATGGCATGGTGAAATGGTAGAGTAGATGGCACCAGTCCATAAATGCGGCACCATTTTGGAGTAGATGGCACTAATACATCAAAATGGTGCCATTTTGGGGTAGATGGCGCCACTCCATAAAATGGCAAAATTTGCAGCAGCCACTGCATAAAATGGCATAATTAGAAATCATAATGGTTGAAAACCCTCATAGTGACAGTATCTCATCAAGCAGCATTTTCAGCACTCTTGCGCGTTTTACACAAAACACACAAAGTTGAATAACTTTTCTTAATCTTGACCAAAATTGGTAAAATCGGGCTCATTTGAAAGCCCTTGTCCCAACGCACATCACCAAATTTTTTTATTCCCTTGTTTGTATTTAATTTTTTAACTTATACATGTTTGAAGATTTCAAACTACTACAGTCCTAAAGTGGGCGGAGCTTCGAAAAAAATTTTCTGAAAATAGAATATGGCATCATATGCTCTTTCAAATGAGCCATTACCCATGAAAATCGGTTGAGTAGTAGCAAAGAAGTTATTACACTTTTAAGTATCACGGGACAACAACAACAACAACAACAACAACAAGAATGCCACCTCAGAAAGAAACATTGAATAACTTTTTTCTAACTCAACCAATCGGTCTGATACTTGGAGACGGGGTACTTCCCGACACGGGCTTTCCAGCGGTGTAATCGGTTTTCTTATAGCTTATGGCATTCTGAAGTGATGTCAATTTCAATTTCCGAATTTCCGCATTTTGCTGTCTCTGACCATATTATGGGTGGGTCGCTTGCGCCCTCCCTCGGCAGCGAGGGATGGCGCTGGCGCGCCCACCCGATCGCAGCCATATTTTGTTGAAACCTTTCCTATTTAGTTGTTAATGTTCACCTAAAATTTGATTTTCATCAGAACACCTAGTATCAAGTTATTCAAAATCTAAAGCGTTGGTCTAAATTGCCGCACCCTGTAGTTCCAAGAATGCCAGGCCACTTTTTGCTTTGGGCGCTAGCACCAGCACTTTTACAACGCTACAAATGGCACTAGCTGATTAATATCACTGGACACTAACCACTTAACTTAATGAAGAAAAATTTTCAGTTGTGGGGCGGAAAGTTGAAATACTTTCTGGTCTACTTACCAATGGTGGGAGGATTCCTGTTCAACTGCGCTCCCCTGTTTCTGTTTACATCTGGTTTTTCAGCCATGAATGGCTCCTTGGTGGGGCTTGATGAAGACTGTGTGATTTATTACATGAAGGGCAATGGATTTTTTGTGGTGTGTTATGACGTACTTTCAATTTGCCTATTTTGAGCTGGGTGTTGCATGGGAAAATAGGGTACCGTATTTCCTCGAAATACCCCCCGGGGGGGTGATTGTTTCAGAGTGAGAATTTTGAGGGGGGTCTTTCGAGGGGGGGCTTATTATTTCGCCAGAAATTTTTTGAAATCCCGGTACAAATTTGTGGTTTGTAATGTACGCTGACGTCGAAAAATACACCAATAAACACCATGTAATAGAGTCTATACACTTACATAAGTATGTAGGTAGATGGTATAAAAAATTTCTAACGTAACACAGTGGTTCTTTTTAACGTCTGTTCTGCATTGCCCGGATCACAAACCGCAGCTTTAGTCATGTATGTTCCCTTTACATACAATAAGGGGGGTATTTCGAGAGGGTGGGTAATTATTTCATGGTGTCCATGTTGAGGGGGTATTTCGAGACGGGGGTATTTTGAGGGGGGGTGGGTATTTTGAGGAAATACGGTAGCTATCACCAAAAAAATAAGTGTACGAATTTCCCTGAATTTCTAATGTATACTCGGCAGACATGAAACTCTACAATGTTGGTGGACTTAATTCCCAATACTTATGTCTCACGTTCAAGTTTGGACGGATGATTTTCGCTCAGTTCATGGTCGATATTACTTTTGTGCGACCATGTGATGTGAGAACAAAACGTTTTAGCATTTTCGGCTCAACGACACAGTTTGAAATCGAACCGGGATGTTAGATACATACACGAAAAGTGCCAAAATAACACGCATGTGTACTAACCCACAGGCAGATAGAGATGTACAGATAAAGTTGTGTAAACGGAAAAAAAATCATTGCGAAACGAGTGAAATCACTCTCGTTTTAACGCAACATGAACTCCTCAAACATTATTAACGTAGGGTATATCAATTGTTATCTAATTTCTAGGTCTATCGCGAAGATTTCATTAATTTTGTTTCCTTCATATTGCGAAATAATTTGTGCAGCTACGTTTGGCAAAGTGCCCATTCGGTTGACACTACAGTCGTTGCGTATTCTTTCAGAACATTGTATGCCATCATGTCCGCTGAACCAATTATCATTTCATGGTATCTTGGCGCCAGCTAAGCGGCTAAATGGCACCCGGTCGATTAAGCAATTAGCATTGTTCCTTCAATACATAGTATCATTTAATCACTTGACTGCCAATGTGAATAGGTGCATTTCATTTAATGATATTGTCATTTCACAGATATCTGCAGTCTCAGCCATTCATGACATGATCTGCGTTGCCATCATGCTCGTATCCTACGCTGTAATCTTTGTAGTGTTGGTCTGTTATGTTGGCAGGACAGCATTTGGTCAGGTGAGCAATGTTTGAAGGATCGAGTTTGAGTTGGAATGATGCGGGTTGCTATAAGAACTGTAGCTGTTCAAAATTAGTGTTAATGCCGCGATTACAGCTCGGGCGTAAAATTACTTACAGGTGAATGGATAAAGATATGGCATTGTAATTTCAGTCAAAGAAAGCGCACATGCAGATGTTGCTTGTGTCCAAAGCTCATCAGTTTATTTTAATTGTACTAGAAGTTATGAATTTTGGTGCAATTTTTTATTATTTTACACCCTAATTTTCCACAACTTACAGTGCATAATTGAAAAAATTGTGCTAAAATTCATAACTCCCAGTACAATCAAAAAAACTCATGAGCTTTGGACACAAGAAACGTCTGAATCTAAGCTTTCTTTGACTGAAATAACAATGTCGTGTCATATCTCTATCCATTTATCTGTAATTAATTTTACACCCAAAATCAATTTTATGCCTGGTGAATTTTACGCCCAAGCTGTAATCGCAGCATTACTGCCAAAGCGCTAAGTGGGACAAAAATTAATTGCTAATGAAAATGTGAAAGTCCTAATTTGTTTGACGTACGTTTGACCAAATTTTTTTTACTTTTGCCAGTAAAATGAAATCCCCGGTGGTTTTTATCCCCTAAAAATCCCTGAATAGGTACATCTTTTCATATTTTTGGATAGAATGGTGCTAGAACATAATTTGCAAGAAAGACTGCTCATTGTTCATATAAAAATGTATTTAGAATACAACCATATGGAACACATTAATTACAATATTCAAGCATTTACCGTATTTGCTTGAAAAAAGCCCGTCAATGAACCCCTTTAATAATCACCCTCGAGTAATGCCCCCTGTAAGATGAGTGAAAAAATCCCCCTTGAATAACGCCGACACTTCCCGACGCTTCACCAAGCATGCTAGCGCTTCCACACGCATCACGAAAATCTGCGTGAAGGCACTTCACGCTTCTTAATATGGCGGTCCCACCCAAATGTATGCGTAGGGGAAGCGTGTGGAAGCGCGAGGGCGGTGAAGTGTCTTCCACATTTTGGATGCGCGTGAAGCGCTCGGTGAAGCTAGTTGAAGCGTGTGGAAGACACTTCACCGAGATTTTCGTGATGTTGGTGGAAGCGTGTGGAAGCGCGCCGCTTCACGCGCATCCAGCCCGCTTCCACACGCTTCACGGATCCACTTTTTGCTGTGAACATTGAAAAGTATAAACTTCTGGTGTCAATGACATTAAATATACTTAACATTCACACAGGTGTCAGCGGATGTGCAGCGAAAAATCAAAAAGTTAACTTTATTTGGTTTTATTTTGGGAATTACTGCCGCAGTCTGTAAATTGGTCTGGATGCTGCCATTGATGATAACCCAGAACTTGCTTCAATCTCTTGGGACTACTGGCCGCACTGTTTTCCTGTTTGTTAGAAACTTTTAAGACAAAAAACGGTTTTATTTAATAAAAAAAAGTTTTTGTATAAAAGAAACGTTGTTTTTCAAAAAATGGGTCCTTGAAACGTTTTTTCCAAGCCTATTAGTCAATATTGTATTGTATATAAAACGTTACCATTGCGCCACCTTCAGAAACACGTACTTCCTGTTCCGCGCGCTCACATTCGATGGCATCAACCCATTTCTCCTAGTGCACATCACATCCATTAAGATAGGCCTTTGCAACACTGCCACTATAGAAAACATTGAGTGCAATTTTCACCAAAAAAAACGTTTTAGTTATGTAGCTGAAGCAACACAGTTAAGGGATTGTACACTGGTCAATACCACAAGGACTACCTAGTGACAAGAAACATGATAAATTGTGAATGAAGTTTCAAGTGGGAATTCTAGTGACAAGTATTGTTGAGAACAGTCATTTGAAGTGATTGAAATACAGTTTCAATCATTGAAAGGGATTGAAAGGTTCTAAAAGCATCAACCAGACTACAGAAAATTCTAATTCTAATTGAGAAAATCTAATTTCTGACAGGAACATTGGGAACATCTAAAAGGGTGTCTTTCTTGGGTATATCACTTGTGCACTTGGGTATATCGTTGGGTATCCCATCCAGGGGGTACTCATCAATGGTTCACACAAATCTAGTCAGGTATTTTGATATATTTTATAAAGTATTGTGAATTGCATCCATTATACATGAAATGGATGTATTTTGTGGTAAGAATAGTAAAATGCAATTGAAGGTTACTTTTATCTTCAAAGATGGATGCAATGTGCATTAGATCTACCTGTCTGAGGCTACCAGGAAGTGTTTGAGGCAAATGCTGACACGCCGGGTGGTGGCTATTGCAAAATCTACCAACAGGATTGAGGTATCCCCATACCAGCAGACACAAAGTGCAAAGTGAATGCATGAGGACAACTTGATCATGAATTGTTCACACTGTATAAATAAATATATACAACCTTCTTTCTAGCCTTTAATCCACATTAAATTGAAAGTACCTAGAATATAAATAGGATTTTGTTGCATCCTTTAGTATCTTTTTCATTTCACAGGAGCAAACCTGCACTATGAAATTATTCCCTTTGCAAATCTGCTTCAAATAGGAATTTTTGAGAAAGTGTTTAAGTTTATTGAACTTGCAGAAAGTTCCTAAGTTTACATAGTGAAGAAGTATTAGGTTGTCAACTAAGTAACATTAATTTTTTGTGATCACACATACGCAAAAAATTAAGGTTACTATGTTGACAACCTAATAAATAAGCATTTAAGTAAGTTTACTGTTCTAATTTTCGGAATTACCTGTTTATTATATTTCGTCATATGAATATTCCACTATATGAATTCTTGAAGTGTAATAGTTGATGTAAAAAGTTCCAGGACTTAATCGCCAAACGCCAAAAGCACCATGGCGCTTTTCTGACCCCCAGCGCTAAGCGCCAATGGCGTCATAGCGTGCGTCATGCGTCAAGTGGTGCCAAGCGCCGGAAGCGCCGTGGCACTTTTTGCTTTGTCGCTAGTGCCAGGCGCCAGCGCCAGCGCCAGCGCCATGGGGCTTTTACATGACTCACTATTAATAATGTTAAATGTTTGATTTTGTTGCCCACTTTCCAACGTTACCTTTTTTTCGTCCACAAATTTCTCGGATGCTGAAATAAACCCACTTCTAATTCTATCTTCAGTTTTTACTTCTCCATTTTTTATTTCTTTGACTATTTTTATGAGCCAACCCACCCAAAACTGTAATGTTTTAAATCGGATTTACAGCATAACGATCAATGTTGAATTTGTCGCATCACCTCCTATTGATCGTTATGCTGTAAATCCGGCTTCATGGTCATTTACCAATTTACCAGCTTCTCCTAATGTAATGACCGCGCAGTCGCGGTCATTGAATTTGCTTGGTGGGGTTTGGTTGATTGAGCGGCGGCCCTAATTATACTCTAATTAGCGAGTGGGCAAGTGCCAAATAAATTCCAAATCCAACTTTCCAACCAGCGCCGTTTATTGGGCGATTTCGGTTAATGAAATAATAGAAAATTGGGGGAATACAATCAATCAAAAATAGGTAGATTTACGAGAAAATATTCACGCTAAAAAATGCGAAAACATTGACTGCCAGCCGATTGAAAATATCGGCTGGACATACATAAGATATGGGGGGCACCTACTTCAATGACATGAAAAACGGTGTCGACAGAATGTCTGGTCGACACCACAAGAGTACATAATGCATACATGCCATACATAACAGTGAAAACGGAACACCTAAAAACCGCGGCGACGCAACTGTACGCGGCGCAGAGTACATAGTGAATACGTAAATACATAGGGTGCATGTAAACAATAGAGCGGCGCATGGGGGGATCTACTCGGGCAGGCGAACACTTACACATTGCATTTGAAAACCTACCGTAAGACAATGAATTGAAATAGGAAAACAAATGCCTACAATATGATGGCATAACAGCCCCTCCCATGACAACAGTTACACTACCTACAAAAGAAACACTAGTGGAACTGGAAGTCAGATAACAGCTTACATAAAAGCTACAAAAACTTGCAACCACATTGAACTAAGTAGAATTTTCAAGTTACCCAAATATAATATGACCAGTAACTAAAAAAACATCCAGAATCACAAATGGATCAGATTGCAGTGTGATTATAAAAAACAATTTGAAAAGTACATTTTCAATGCGCACAAATCTACGCCCTAAAATCATGCTAGCTCTGCTTAGCCCGGTTTCCATTGGGTGCTGGAACTGAGCCTGGCTTTGTGCTTGCGGCGCATGCTTGGCTCGCCCCGATAGTTGGCCACCGGTCGGCCATCGAAGTTTGCAACGTCCACCGACATGAACTCGGCATGTGGTGGCATGTATTTGGCAGAGTTGTAAAAATATCTGGTGTCAGACTTTTTCCGTGGGGGTCTGCCGTAGACCTTGGTGCAGTTGGCGCGCGGTAGTGTAACGGGCTTCAATAAGTGTGATTTCGGATGGCCCACAGTTGGCGCTAAATCGTGTGGTAGCTTAGTGACCACCAATGGTGTTAGCATTTCCCCTTTAGTCGGGGACCGGCAGGTGTGAATTGATTCGCCCATGGCTTTGGGCACGAAATTGGCCTCAAGTCGCTGAAGCTCGGAAATGGCAGTGCGATTCATTTTGAGTGTGCCATAGAGTGCCTCGTGGCCAAATAAAAGCGGGCTCGATGTGCGCGGGAAGTGCGGTTTCCGTTTAACCACAGCCCAGATATCTGCCGATTGCTGTTGTCCACCGGGTGTGGTATGCAGCAAATGCATTTTGTAGAGTGCCAGGTGATGCCCCGGAATTGGCTCGCCAGCAGTCCCCAAACCTGAATCAGGGTATGGCCGGTACTTCGCCTTTTCTGTGCTGGCATTGCACTGCGCGCGTTTCCAAACATCCTCGAGCAGATGCTCCTCGATGATGATCCCCTCCTCACAGCCACTATCGAGTGTGCCTGTGAGCGTGCAGCCCATGAAATCCACTTTGGCCAGCGGGCGATCACAGCGGGCGTGTCGCAAGCTTGGTGGGTTCATGGCGCAACCCATCTGCTTGTGAGCTGCGTAGCCACTAGGGAACCACGTTTCGAAATCGGGCTCGGGCTCGGAATCAGATGGTGGATTAGACACATTTTTAGTCAATTTAGTAGACGGATTACCACTAGGTTTAGTGTCAGATTCAGGGGCACTATAGATGTGCTCATCCACTTTCAGATTGAGTTTGCCACACTCAATGCGCATATTTTTCTGAGCATCGTGCTCATTCTTGCCGGCCTGACGCAGGAAGTCTCGGGCTCGTTCCGCCCGATCCAGTTGATAGGCAGGAGAATCGGGATTCAAATAACATCTTGCCGGCTCATGCGGCATGGGTGCACGATGCAAAAAATAGGTGCACCATGGACCCTGATGTGTCGTTGGGTCAAATTTAGACTGCCTATCCCAACCACCTTTCTGGCCATCAGATCGGCCTGGGGCGCTTTGGGACGCAGCTTCAGCCGACGGAATATTGCCCCAGCCAGCATTTCTGCCCGTTGACGACTTTGGCTTCCAATTAGTATTGCGATTTTTATTCTGTTCAGCATGACGATGCGAGTTTTCCTCGCGGGCAATATCGAGGCGACTAACAGCGTCTGCTAACTCGATCTCACCATCCCGCCATTTGTCGCGCCACCAATACCAACACATCGTTGGCACCATGTCTTCGACTTCGAGGAATAATTTATCCCCGATCATTTTCTCACGTTGTGAATCGTCGATTTGCTCGCTGATATAGTGGAACGAGCTGCACAGCTTGCGGTACAGGGAAGACACTGTATCAGAGGATTTAGCAGAAATTCTATACCACTCGGCTACTGAATGTGCCTTGCGGTCAAGACGATGCACCCGCGCCAACTTGTCCAGAACGTAGAGAATTGAATTACGCTTGTCCAGGCGGATAGATGCATAGTGATCCTGGGCACTACCTTTCAGGCACTGTTGGAACACATTAGTCCAAAACAAGTGTTGGTATGCCGGCGGGACGTTTAGAGCCTGTAGCGCCACATTGTGAAGCCAGAATTTAAATGGCCCCGACGGCGCGCTCGAATCCCCATTGAACGGTGTTTGCTTGCTGGCTACGTTGGCCACATGGCCACCGCCCATGTGATCGCGAGACGACAATTGCCCCAGCGTATCCACGAGGGACGGAAAACCATCGGCCGGTACCATGACATATTGGTCGATGTAGGCAGCGATTTGACCAATCAAACCACCAGGTAACGATGAAATGGCCTGCAGCCTAGCTTCAGTTGAATCGACCAACTGGTCCGTAGAAGCGGAAGAGGTCCTTGATGGACAGCGATTGATTGTGCCAGGCGCCGGTATCGATTGCGTCCCCACGGGCACGTTTTGCACTGGTGCCGTGTGCGCCTGCACTGACGATGAAGTAAATTGTTGGACAAATGCCGGATTGCTAGATAGCAGTTGCTGGAGAACAGGCAAAAGGTTGTCCACAGTCAGCGCCACAGGTGGTTGGGAGACCACAACGCCTTGAGGCGGCGTGGGGTCGTTCCCAATGCCTCTGGGCGGTACTTGATCTTCAAGGTCGAGGACCAATTCCACGACAGTATCTGGATCTGTGAAATACAGGTCCATGCACTTCCACACATGCTGGATCAATCGCCCAGTTCCTAGGCGGGGCGGATCGCTAATCGTGGGCCACTCGCCATCGTTAACGCGAAACTGCATTAGCACATTTAGCAGGCGCAACAATTTTGGCCTGTCCACGGGCTCGTCCATCCATGATTCAACTACCGGCTCCAGTTCCGCTCGTGTATATTGCGACATGTCGGAAAATGTGAGGAGTCACTAAATCTGCACAAGCACAACTGACGTGCACAGATGGTGCAGGAGTGACCAAACACAACTGGAGTTTCAATAAGGCAGGTAGGTGCCAAAATGACCCAGAATCAATATGAATTCAAGCGCGTGCAGCAATTGGCACCGCGCCAAAATTCAACACCGTGTGGCACCCTGCACAAATGGTGCCCCAGTGGCGCCCTGCCACCGCGTGTGGGTGTGCGGCACAAGAAAAATGAAACCACGGTGCGGCACCCAACAGAAACAGGGCCCAGCGCCCTATCGATCAACTCTACCTGGCCCCAGTGGCCAGGTAGATCAAAAAAACGTTGTCGCTGGCCCCAGTGGCTCAGCAACAAAAAACG
Organism: Sphaerolaimus hirsutus; assembly: GCA_964036195.1. Lineage (NCBI taxonomy): Eukaryota > Metazoa > Nematoda > Chromadorea > Monhysterida > Sphaerolaimidae > Sphaerolaimus > Sphaerolaimus hirsutus. Next base: position 14,765,248 of record OZ038459.1, read on the forward strand.
ATTTTTTTTTCGGTCAGCCCCAGCGGCTGATCAGATTGACGATGGCGTTCCGCGGCCCCAGTGGCACAGTGGAAAAACTGCAGTTCGGTCAGCCCCAGTGGCTGATCGAGTCAAAAAAATCGGCGCGAAGCGTTGGCGCAATGTCGCTAGCCCCAGTGGCAAAGCGACGCGAAGAAACGATCAGCCCCAGTGGCTGGTCGAGTCAAAAAACGGCGCGAAGCGTCGCCGGAATGTCGCTAGCCCCAGTGGCAAAGCGACGCGAGAAACGATCAGCCCCAGTGGCTGATCAAAGCGAAATTGGCCGCGCAGCCCCAGTGGCTGATAAGCGGCCGGCCGGGCGGGAGCGACGCGTGTCGCTAAAGTCCCGCGGCACGAAAACGCGGCGGAATTTTTTCCGCACGGCCGGGCGAACAGGAGGCCCGGGGTCGATTGATGGGAGCTAAATTAATAGCTCCCAGTACAGTCACCATGTAATGACCGCGCAGTCGCGGTCATTGAATTTGCTTGGTGGGGTTTGGTTGATTGAGCGGCGGCCCTAATTATACTCTAATTAGCGAGTGGGCAAGTGCCAAATAAATTCCAAATCCAACTTTCCAACCAGCGCCGTTTATTGGGCGATTTCGGTTAATGAAATAATAGAAAATTGGGGGAATACAATCAATCAAAAATAGGTAGATTTACGAGAAAATATTCACGCTAAAAAATGCGAAAACATTGACTGCCAGCCGATTGAAAATATCGGCTGGACATACATAAGATATGGGGGGCACCTACTTCAATGACATGAAAAACGGTGTCGACAGAATGTCTGGTCGACACCACAAGAGTACATAATGCATACATGCCATACATAACAGTGAAAACGGAACACCTAAAAACCGCGGCGACGCAACTGTACGCGGCGCAGAGTACATAGTGAATACGTAAATACATAGGGTGCATGTAAACAATAGAGCGGCGCATGGGGGGATCTACTCGGGCAGGCGAACACTTACACATTGCATTTGAAAACCTACCGTAAGACAATGAATTGAAATAGGAAAACAAATGCCTACAATATGATGGCATAACACTAACAATGATGAAGCTACGCTCATTTGAAGCTAGTTTGTGATACATTTCCAATGCCAAGTTACCTAATAGCCCTGCGCACACTAGTTTTCACACGAAAATTCGAAAATTCATAAATGAGCTTTGAACGTGTTTGAGTTTTCCACAATGAGTCATTTTTCATATATGTCAACCACCTTGACAGATATGTTGACAGCCACCTCATTGTAGAGAACTCAAATGCGTTTTAAGTTGATTTGTGAGTTTTCGAAATCTCGTGCAAACCTGTGTGCGCAGGCACAATAAGGCACTGAAAAACTACGATTTCTCAATTTTGGCAATTTCATTTTTGCTGTAAATGATATTTGTAACATTAGGTGAATTGATTTTTTGGCTTCCCCGTAGATATTGCACAAAGTGTGTTGAGGATTATGGTATCAATCACTCATGCGCGTTCTCGATTACAAAAATTGCGTGACAGCGCCAACGCCCAATATGCACCAACGCCATTCTTCACTGTCCTAGATAGAAAATTGGATCACGCTATTTTTGTGCTTTTTTACCGAAAAATGTCTGAATTATCTCAAATACCTAGGTAAAAACTTAGGTGATTAGTTTCTCAAAAATAGATAGATAATGTAAATATGTAAATACATACCGTATTTCCTCGAAATACCCCCCGGGGGGTGATTGTTTCATAGTGGTCCCGAGAGGGGGGGGGTTAAACGAGGGGGGGGGTATTTCGAGGGGGGGGGTTATTGTTTCACAAGAAAATTTTTGAAAACCAAGTACGAAATTGTCGTCTGAAACGTACGCAGACGTCGAAAAATGCAACAAAAACCGCCATTTATAAGGTTCTGTAGACTAATATTAGTATGTAGATGGTATGTACACTGTTCTAACGTGACACCGACATTGTTTTAACGTGTGTTCTGCAGTACACTGAACACAAACTACAGTTATTGTCATGTACGTTCCCTTTACACTCAATTTGGGGGGGGGGGTATTTCGAGGGGGGGGGGTGATTGTTTCATAGTGGTCTCGAGAGGGGGGGGGGTCAAACGAGGGGGGGGGTATTTCAAGGGGGGGGGTATTTCGAGGAAATACGGTATTTACTAGAGATTGATTGGCCCCACACACGCTAGTTGACACCAAAATTAGCGTCAACTCAGAGTCAACTGGTCAAAAATTCAATTGACTCTGAGCCATTTACAATATGTATCCAAAAAATCCCCTTCTTTCATTCTACATCAATCGACTTCTCTATATTTCTTAATCAACACAGGTAAAAATTTAAAAATAGTTATACTTAAAACAGTTGACTCTGAGTTGACTCAATCGACTTCTAAAAAGTAGCGTCAACCACCCTGTGGAGCGCCAATGGCGCACCGGGCGATTGGGTCATATCTACCATATTTCATCGAATTATCCCCCATGAATTGACCCCCCTCCCTCGAACGAAATACCCCTCGTCTTGCTAGGTACCTTGTCAGAATTTATTTATCAAAGCAAACCAAGAGATTCTGCCAAAATAAAAATGTCGAAATACACCGTATTTCATCGACATAACCCCCGAAATATCCCCACAAAAAATGTGGCGAAATAATACCCCCCCCCCCAATCACTCCACACGCGCTAGTTGACAACGACACCAAATATACATTGGTTCCGTTTCCAATTCAATTCGAATCCAATTCATCGCAGATCAGACACCCGTGATATGACACAAAATTCGTGCCAAATTTTGCCTGTGCGTATTGGAAAACCTGAAATTAACTATTTCTACAATATCCTGCTCACTGGGGATAGTACCGGCGCTCAAGTTCGAAATGAGTTTGAGCAGAGCTGTGCGGCTGAAGGCATGCCACTGCAGCTCATCTGTACTGAGGGCATTTTTACGGGGCAACGGCTAGACTGTATTGGAGCTGGCCTACTGGCTAACAACATTAGCACTGCCTTCGATGCTGTCGTAATTCGCGCGATTTTAGACAGTTCTGATCTAGAATTGGCCACTGCTGTCAACTTTAAAGGAGTATCCATTAGGGAGCACTTTCTGGCACCTGTAAATGAGATGCTTAACCAGATTGAAAAAGCTTTCACGCTGCAACCGCATGGTGGATTTATTCTAAGCCTGATCGGGCCGTCAATCCCAGACAAAAAATTCTCCGTGTGGTCTGACGAAATGCTGATGGAAATCTTTTACTTTTACCTCGATTTGGAACATGACCTGACTGACTTTCTTAAAATTCGCCGCAAAAATACAATTGTGCTACCGGTCATGAGCTTCTGCATTAGCGAATATGCAAAAATGGGCGCCAGCACACCTACTCAAGCCATGCTGTACATGTTGACTCGTGACGGTCTACATTTATCAACAACTGGGCGCAAAGTCGTAGGACATCTTCTGGCAAATGCCGTACGCAACCTGTGTGTTCAATGCATTACGATAGACATAATTAGAACACATTTATATAAAAACCACTTTCCCGTACAGACGCGATCGTCAGCGACTCGCGGAACGTCTGGCAAAAAGCCAAAAAACGTCGGCGCACGTCCCGCAGAAATAGGATACAAGCCGTCAATTTTAAAGTTTTTAAAGAAGAAAAATGCTGGTGAGTTTACACCTACACATAAGAATGGGTTTGGTATCAACACAGTTTATTCACACTTGAATATTACTGACAATGCTTCACGTTTAAAACTAAAAAAAACAGCTAAAGAACATGGTGTTTTCAAAAATGTTGTCGATATTAAAATATCCATGAACAATTGTAAAAATGTTAAAAAAATCACCGTGAATGCTAGCATAGAATACTATATACTTAAATGTAACGTAGCAACTCTAACTAACTCTAACTGTAACATCTATTGCACACGCAGGGCAGAAAGAGTGATCGCGTGCGCTAAGAGAGCTGCCTGCAACCAACTGAAACAAATCCACAAAGTTAGTACTAATTCTACCTGTACCTATTCCCTGTGTTACGAAATTTCGGCTAATATACGCATAACAATATGGCTTACCAAAATAATTAGTGAAATTCTTAAAAGAAATGCCGCAAAAACGCCAAAAAATTCGAAAATTACAGAAGGTTTGGAAAAACACGTCAATCTCCTAACTGTGCCATATCATGCAAAAAATAATCGCTTTGACAATAAATTCCATAACAATTACTATTTTATAGGTTTCTTACCACACAATACACCTACACTGTCTCATACTGACGCAGATGTTTGCACGCCGAACCGGAACAGCGTCATCAACATACGCAACGCAGAATGCTCCATCGGGGAACTCGCGTTTTTCAATAGAGATATCGTATCAGTGATAAAAAGTTATATACGGTTTAAAAAATGTGATGTATTACCTAAAAAAGGTCATGTATCGTTTAAAAAGCAGATTATCCGTAACTCAAATTATCATGTGAAATATTTACCTAAACTGGAAATCAACTACGCAACTTTATACAACGAAAACGCGCCTTTTAAATTAAGTTCGGAAGAATATGATGGAAAATCCAGAGAACCATGGTATTATAAAAACTGCAAGAAGTCTAAAACCTGCTTTTATATCAAAAAACTGTTCCATTCTAAAAAACGCCGCTACTCTAAAAAATATCGCTTTTTTGAAAAAAAACCCTGCTTTCCTAAAAAATCATGCTTTCCTAAAGGACACCTGACCTTGAGCCAAAGAATAGTTCAGCTGGATAAACGGAAAACGCATGACATATCAAATCATGTTCAAGTATCCTCTGAATATCTGTGGCTCAACAAGTTAACATTGTTTTTATCGGCCTTTATCTGTTCGGGAACGATACTTACTGCGTCTGCACACCGTTTCCTATTATTAATTCTATCTATGAAAATACGAAATCGTTTTATCGTGCTATCACTCGCTTTTTTCATGTTGATTGAAAAGTGTTCTGGAAATGAAATGGAAAATGTTTATACTAGCTCTGTTACAAATGCCTTAGAGTTGGGAAACCTAACTGCACTTACAGTGCTATACCAGAACGCCAGATGTCTAAAAAACCAAGGTCTTTTGCTACTTGAAACTATTTCTCGCTCAAGTGCAGATATTTTGTGCTTTGTCGAAACGCAGTTTTCAAATCTCGCGGAAACGCCAGCGATCGGCGGGTACAATGCAGTGCACGCGTTCAGGATGGACAACAACAACAGCACTGGTGGGTTGTCCATTTATATTCGTAAGGGTATTAACTACACGGTAAATAAAATCCCAGAAACAGTAAAATACCATATGCTTGGTGTAAAAATTGCCATATCCGGAAGGATAATCGGTTTACAGAAAACGGAAAAGCCTCGCAAACTTAATTTATTCATGACATACCTAGAAAACAATAGCAAGGCTATAAAAAATAAGTTAACCTTAGATCACAATCGGGAAATCTTAGCTCAACTAGAACGTGATGTGCATAAATCGAGAGAAATGAATGAAGATACGCTAATAGTAGGGGATTTCAACGGCCACATTGGCTCTGATGAGATCGGAATACATGGCAATGCGAGTGACATTAATGAAAATGGGACCTTGATCAGGACATTCCTGACAAGCTCTGGCATGACATTGCTAAATAGTTATATGAAAGGACTGTGGACATTTCACAGACAAAATGCAAAATCAATAATTGATTTCTGCCTACTAGATGGCTCTACCAGATTGAAATGGGGAATTATTGACGAGACAAACCAGTACAGTGCCATTGAATCAGACCACAATGCATGTGTAATGTACATCGATAGCTCCCTACAACTTAACAAAAAGCCTAAGTTGAAAATAATGCGACCCAAAACTGAAACTGAACAAGATGAATTTCTAGAGAACATTAGAAATATAAGGACGCACCAGCTTACAACCTACACAGAGGTCATACATACAATTCACGAAGCAGCAACTGTTCCCATCAAAGAACCAACGCAACAAAAAGTTCCCAAAATGATCAAAAAGCAATGTAGAATAATAGCCAAAACAAGGAGAAAAATCAAAAAGGAAACTGATCATGAATATAAAGCAGGGCTTTATCAGCAACTACACAAAGAGAGAAAAAAATTGCAAAAAATCAAAAAAGATCTAGAGAAACAAAGAAAAGAGACAGAGATTGAAAGACTTACCAAGGAAAATAAGTCTGTGCAGATTGATAAAATATATAAGAAGGTCAATATGGTAAGAGAAACAGGTAAAAATACTGTACATACAGTTCATGATAAAGATGGGAATGTTATAGCAGACAACAAAGGAATTATAAAAGAACTTGAAAAGGTCTGGGATACAGTGATAGAACCAAATCCAGGCTGCAAGCCGACCAATATAACAGACAAGATTAATGTAGTGAAGAGCTCTTACAGAGCCGAAAATAGGCTGGTAAGACCAATATTTATGGCTGAAGTCTCTGAAGCCATACTTGACTTGAAAAACAATAAATCAGGTGGGACCACAGATATTTATCATGAACACCTAAAACTGCTAGACAATGACATCCTTGAAGATATCACAAAACTATATAATAGATGGTTAGAAGGTGAAAAGATACCACAAGAAGCAGCTCTCTGCAAAATGGTCCTATTACACAAAAAAGGTGATAAATGCAATCTTAGAAATTATAGAACTTTAGGACTATCATGCAACATAAAAAAGGTATACATGTCCGTAATAAACAGAAGATTGATAGAATGGCTAGAAGGCACAAATGCCCTAACAGAGATGCAAGGAGGATTTCGCCCAAATAGAAGAACTTGTGACAATGTTCATATACTTAAAACATGCTACAACTATGCTTCAGCGAACGGCAACCAGTTCATAACGTGCTTTATTGATGGAGTTAAAGCGTTTGATAGGGTTGATAGGGACAAGCTATGGATGAAAATGGAGAAAATGGGTATACCCATGAAAATTATTTCAGCTATATCAGCAGTATACAAACAAACAAGGGCACAAATGACGTACGGGGGCTGTGAAACACGCCCACTGGACTATCCCATTGGAGTTGCACAAGGTTGTGCACTCAGCCCAACACTGTACGCCATATATATACATGATCTAGCTAACAAACTGCTACAGAGTGGAGCAGGTGCAAAGTGTGGCTGGAATCAGAGCAAAATACCAGCGCTATTCTTTGCCGATGATATTGTACTGATGGCAGGCAAAGAATCTGAAATGGACAATTTACTAGAAATCTTCAGCTCCTGGGCGTGGCAATGGAGTATGAGTATAAATGCCAGCAAAAGTGCAATTCTAAGATGGGGCAACCAAAAACCTCCCAGTTCACACCAATGGTATATCACCGTGGGAAACTCAGGATCGCAAAGAAGAGAATATATCCAAGAAACAAGTAATATTAGATATCTTGGAGTTGAAATTTGCACAGGTAAAGACCCATTCAAAAAACACAAAGAGGACAGAGTAAACAAAATGAAACAATTAAGCAGTCTAGCAATTAGTGCAGCCAAAAACACCATCTCACCGATTTACTCTGGGAAAATCACATGGAAAGCGTATGTCGAGCCAGGTAGCATGTATGGGGTAGAAGTTACTGGACTTGACAAAAAACATCTGCAAACAATGGACAAATTATACTTGCAGACAATGAAGCAAATAGCTAAACTACCTAATTGCTGCAGCTCTGCAGCAATGTTAAACGATTTAGGAGGCATACTACCTTCAGACAAATACCACCAACTATTACTTACAACAGACAAATACATGAAACACGTTGATAAGACACGATGGCTATATCGAGCATTTATGATAGATGATGAACTAGCAGGCAACATAAGACTAAAAATAGACAATACACACTGCACACTTCTAAAAGAAGCTAAAAAAGAAACTGGGATACACTATGACACGGCGCTGATGACTAAAGAAAGTATCAAACTACATGTTCACATGCAAAGACACACAAAAACCAAAACAAAAATGGAATCACAAGCAGCTCTAAAACTTAGAATGAACAAATTAGACAATCTTGAAGTAAGAGATATACACTATAATGAAATGAATTGGCTCGCAGCACGGATGAATGCAATGAGGAATCAAGGTAAACAAGGTAAAAAAATTTGTATACACTGTACGATGCGAGCTTATCCGTTGAAAATTATCGCCACCCATGACCACATAATGTTCCATTGCTACGGCAATGAAGCTGAACGCAATGCATTTTACAACACAAAATGCAGCATACCCTGTAATGCGTTGTCAAATCCCCTAGGCAAGACCACATGTAGAGCTCATAGGGTGGCCATTGATAAAATGGTGTACAAATGCACCAGACAGCTTACAGAACGCTCAGATACGAGTTTTATACCACAACATGAGGAAACAATGCCAAACACAAAATACGGCAAATCCCTGACTCAAAATGAGTTTGCAAAATTAAGTCCAAAAAATGCAAACTCGTACAACATGAAATTATCCACTCTGGGGGGTGCACAAACACTTATCAAAGAAGCTAGTTCACACCCCGAATATGCACTGTGCTTTATGGGAAATTCAAATTTACCCGTCGAGTTTACAAATAGTTTACCCAAATATGCAAACTCGACCAAAAAACCGAATAATGCTAAAACAGCGTGTGATGCTCATAGACAGAGGCTACCATCCATAAAAAGAGCTTATGGCAACGCACATAGTGTTAATGAAAGTGAAAATGAACAGATTTGGCTCCAGATATTGACACTTACTAGAAAATTGATATCTATATGGCTGCACAAATTCTTAGCAAAATTAATCAACACATACTCATGCGCTCTTACTCGGAATGAAAACTAAAACAAAAAACTAAGACAAAAAACAAAACAAAAAATGAAAACTAAAACAAGGAAATCATGGGGAACACGGAAAACCCAGGATATCCGGTCACGAAACCGGCTACCACACCGGATATGGCAATTTTGTATTCTGTATTTTGTATTCAAGACTCTATGTACACCGTTGTACGTAAACAAACTCAGATACCGAGGGTCGCTATGAACTGCCGCTTTGGCAGCCGCGTTTGAGCACGGGAGCCACGTGGTACCCGATGTACGAAAAGTCCATAATTGCGCCGTATCTACAGTGCTACGTGGACACCAACTACGTCTGTGAGATGTACCCATTTGCTAGTTGCACAAACTGCGGACACCACATGGGCGAGAGTATCGAGTTTACCGAAAAACATCTGAATATGGCTAAAGAAGTGGAATTCCGCATTGGCGGCTTCGGGGACGGACACCGAATCCCGGAAATCGGCCGCAATGGTTAGTATTTCTATATCTTCGTTACTGTGACGAGGCCTAATGGGACCTCTTGATGTTGTTCTTAAGTATCTGAACACAACACCGAACAGCCCCTTTCGTATAATTGATGTATGAACTAACATTTCCGGACATAACACTATGGACTTAAAAATATGGAGTTATCAATACAGTTTTATCGACTCAAAATGTCTCGGATTTATCAACAGGCAAAATTGGGAAAATCAGGACTTATCGACGGACTTTCCGTTGACCAGACTTATTGAGGACTTATCAACCCTAAATCAATAACAGCTATAGCGTAATTGGAAGTTATTTTAAATAAAACTAGCACTCGACCCACTCAAATAATATCGCCAACAATCTCCTCTTTCGACTAAGAATTCATTTATTAATGCAGGAAATCATTGGATTGCCAACGGAGAAGACATTCAACTGCTTCTTCTGACCACGGGTAACGCCCAGGCTGGTAACATGGTAAAGATGAAAATCGTGAATTACGCGGAGCATCCGGTTCAAATCGTCTGGATGCTGAGGCCGAGCACCATGGGAACTGTGAAACTGTGGCTGACAATTAACTGCCACCGGTTCAGGGAGCGCTACAGTCACTTGACTCCCTTTGTGGAAGACCCCGAAACTGGCGAAATCGCGAACTAACTTGCGCTAGAAAATCATGAAAAAATTCAAAACCTCCTAAAAAATACCAAAAAAAAAAGTACCAAAAAATACCAAAATTATCAAAATATTCAGACATTAAAATTTAAATAAGGAACATATATAGCACGCTGTTAGTTCGCGAGTTTGTTTAAAGTTTAAAGTTTAACTATACTTTTAAGTCTGCCCATTATAAGACCGTGAAAATACCTCATTCCAAATCTAAAAATACCTTTTTCTAAAACATGTGAATACTTTTTCTACATATGAGTACACTTTTTCCAAATATGGAAGTACCCTTACCTAAAAACATGACCAGTCCTTGCCCAAAATACAACTTTGTCCTACTTTTGTCGTAATTTAGCCCTAAACATGATTTTATCAGAGAAAAAATGCATTTCCGCTATTCATAATAGATTTCAGTGTTCTGCAGTACAATACGAGGTGTCTCCTTTTGAAAGTATTATATTTCTCTGTCGTGTAAATCTGTAACTGGTAGCCACAACACGTTTTAGTCCTTTTTTCTTTCGTTATTTCTGATGAGCCTAGCCGTGAAAGTTCTTGGTTGGTTTGTAAGGCGTAGCCTGTAATATATACCCAGCCAGCATGCATACTTTGTTGCGGATCACGTAAATGATCAAATATACTTTGTGATCGCATTCTTCCGCTATTTTGTGATCGTATTAATCTGTTCTCTGGACTCGTAGGCTGAAGTAAAAGTATAAAAACAAAAAAAATATCGATATTCAGTGGCTATCAACTTTATTACATTGAGACCTCTCGTGTTTCAAAATAGGATAAGACACATACACCTAGATCAGTAACAATAAGGCTTAAATGTAGACTGTAGATTGCAAAACATACAATATCAAGATTGCGTGTAAGAAAAATCAAGACTACCAATAAAACCTCAATACGATTTGATTGGGGAAAAACTGTTTGGTTGTGCAACGGCACACCCTGGGCACTATGGACATAGGATATAGCATAGATATCGCCTTCGGCACGTAGTAATGGTGATCGACCTCCATCTTGTCGACATCCATGAGGGATAATTCCTGCATAGAACAGGAAAAATGGGTATAAAAAAAAAGAAAAAAAAAAAAAAAAAAAAAAATTAAAATAATAAAATTATATATCATTTTCTTTGAAATATATTTTTCTGGGCAGCTTTTATAGACGTCACCAAACCGGAATATAGATACTAAAGTAAAAAGGCCTCAATATGTGTTTTGCTTTATTCAAATCTTCTGATATTAGACTTCAAACCGACCTGCATGGATAGACATAAATCGTCTATATGTATATAAGGGCTCTGCAACGCTGACAGTTTAGACACCGTAAACTTCATCAAAACGTGTTGTCCTAGTGTAGACAAAACAGCACCACTGTGTGGGGGTGGTAAGTAAAATGTAAATTAAATTAAATATATATAAACCGTAGAGGGTTGAAATGACTTAAAATGTTCTGAGAAATGTGAAATTTGAATTTTGAACCACGTCCTCTGAAATTTGTTCCGAAAATTGGGAAATCGTTCAATTCCTCTTTAGTTTTTGCTCCTAGATATTGGACCGTACATTGTGAAATATTTAGTAAACAAAACCATACAATGAAAATCGACCTGTGGCAATCAACCTCGGCCACAACGGATGGCATGATTTCCACAGGAATCTGGCCTTTGAAAGTACACTGAATCTCTCTGTGGGGGATATTTACCTCACAGGTGATGAACTCAGCGTATTGCTTGGCAGCGAAAATACTAATCTTGAGACCAGACATGGCTCAGGAAAAGTGTCGCGAGTGAAAAATTTGGAAAATTTTACAACCGTCTCTCGGTAAGGCCACAAAAATGAGCCACGGGAAAAGAAAAATAAAGCCATTGCTAGGTGAATAGACGTGGAAATGCATAAAAATTTACGATAACAGCGAATATTAAGGATTAGAGTGACGGTGAACTTAATGAGGCGCAGCGATGTAATGTGTGAGTTCTTGAGATGTATGTGAACATATAGATATTCATATAGGAAGTGAAATTGAAAAGTAATACGTGGATAAAATAAGGTGTAGAAAGGAAAACAGTTAAAATTGGATGGGCGGAACCTCTCTGAGGTAAGGCCCTATATCCATTTTATAATAATAATAAATAATAAGCTTGCGTTTGAACGTCGATCGTCGGCTCGTCAGCAAGCTTTGAATCGGGATGAGAACTAGTTGACATTTGGTATCGATGTAAATTAGTGTGTGGGCCAATTTGGTGCACTGCAAATGTGAGCAGCAGCGTCAAGCACGGCACGTAGACCATGGTAAGAGCATAGAATGAGACATCTGGCTTGGAGTTTCTTCTCATTAATGCTGATTGGTTGCAGAATGAATATTGTTCCATCACTCGAGTGTTTGTGTTGTTGCTTTTTTGTTTGGATCAGGCAAGATGTCGGTGGATCCATTTGATCACCATAAATCACGGGTTCACCATAGAAAGCAGTAGAGCAGCCATACCAGGGACCAACCCCGCTAGTATAGAAGTGACAAGGAACGTTATTTGTAAAGATGTGGCACGTAGTGATGGAATGGCGCGATGACGCAGGCGCGAACACTGATGAAAAAGTACGCGTAAAAACGTTTGTACGGGTATTGGTACAATTTAAGCATTGTACTCATGAGTATTTACCCAGTACCTACTCCGTTTTACGCGTATTTTTAGAGTAAATATAGGTATTTAAAAAATACCCACTATCAACTCTGGACAGATGTTCACGGTCATTAGGGGGAAAAAGAAAATGATTTGATGTTTTACAACATTTTCATTGGCACCCGGTGCCGTATTTCTTGGATGGCGCCATGGCGTTCTTTCACCGCGACGCCATTTTTTCAAGTGCCGCCCACTTTTTCTTGCGCTATTTCATTACTAGTGTTAAGTAATGTTATCAGTGGTGGTAGTTGAAGTGACGAGTAAACTTTGCGTCACTTTTCTACTTGTGGAATTAGCACCTGTAAATATCAGATTAAGTGAATCGATTGAACCGGGCCGTTGACTGCCGTCGAATGGAGGTAGAGTCTGCTAATTTTTTTTTTTCATTATAACGTGTGTGAAAAATGGGTGTGATTCGTGACGACGTCGGCTTTTTGTTAAAAATATAGCTGATAAAATATATTCTATCAATACCCCATTCACAGTGTAAATGGGGAGTTCCATTCCAAAAGTTCACAAGCGCCAAATCCAGAAAAATCGAGTTAAGCGTAGTTTTGACCTCCACGTACAGTTTTTCACATTTTAGAAAAAAATCAGCGTTATAGTCCATTTCGTTCCCGAGATACAGTGGTACCGATTTTCAAAAAGTCACAATTTTCACATCGAAAGTTCACATATCCATGACCAGTCCCCTATGAAAAACAGGACTTTCATATCGAAAATGCACATAAACTCGGCAGACATGAAACGAATCAGCTTTCCTTCTTTTATGTACTAGTAAGATATGTCTCAATTTCGAATTCGAATGGACGGATACCGTTCGATCCACAGTTTATTTAAACCGATTGAACTTTCAAATGTGAAAAACAAATGGATTAAGCACGGATATAAAAATACACCATCGGAAAGCTAGATATCTCGCTCAAACCGTGCTAACGAATTCCTAAAAAGGACGAATGTGATAGATAACTGGTATGTTAATTTGGCACACGTCAGGTTACGTATTATACGAATGAGGTGAAAGACGCAGAATTTACATTTGCATTGCTCATTATGTCTATGAAATACAATTAAGCGGCTGGAAATGATCGCAAATGTGTCAACTAGTGTACGGGCCGCTATTTGTGATCATTTCCGGTCGATTTATTGCATTCCGCAGCGATAATCAGTGACGCGTACCTGGGTTTTTCGCTCTCATTTGTCTGAAACGCAGAGCGACTTGGACGTGGGCCAAATTCACATGTGACCCTATCGTTAGTTTATACCGCACTCGTACAAAAATTCCTTAGACCATTGACTTCCATAATGTCCGCCGAGTTTATCCAAAATAAAGTTTCATTTCCAAAAATGCATACGTGAATTTCCAAATCTATTTTGCACTATAAATCAAATATGTGTGTATATATTGATCTGAAAATTTTGGTAGAGGTACTTTTAGACACGGGCTTTGCAGTCGTGTAATTCATTTTGCCTACGATGCACCGTTAAGAAGTTATTTAACATTGGATTTCAAATGTTCAGATTTGTTCCCAATTTTGGGTGATTTACAAAATCTAACAAAACTCCCTAAATATTTCTTGGCCAACAAAATTTGTGGCTACAAAAATAGTAGAGAAATGTCAGATCTATTTGAAAAGTGCAAGGCAAGCTTTGTCGCCCAAACATGGCGCCGTCGGGCCATCGCCAAACTTTAAAATGCGATTTTGAAAAATTGAAAATTGTGGATATATGCATTTTAGGAATGAAACTCCCCAAATGGCGTAAATTTTCTAATAATACGATGGTCGTACTATTGTTCTCAGCACATTTTTAGTGGTCGCACTATTGAAGAGTGTCACATTTTATTTTGCTTCAAATCAACAACTCGACTGTCCACATAACTCAAGTGTGAGCATGACATTGTAAAGCAATAAACAGTGAATAGTGGCGGTAGTGACGCGGCTGGCCTCTTGCGAAAGCGCGGAATCCGCGGTTTCCGCACATTGCGACATCGTTACGTCGCTTTTTATGTTTTTTTTCTCAGGGGGTCGCATTATTGGAGAATTTATCGTATTGTGCAATCCAGGTGCAACTAAACCAACCAGTGACTCGGTGCTCTCACTCAAATCTGTGGTTGTATTCAATGTCGCGGTGCTTGATGTTGAGCTGTTCGCAGTTGAGCTTGATGTTGATGTGCCGTTTGTTATTTCGCTTGTGAATGCGCTGATTTGAGAAATGTTTCGTGTTGTTTGAATGTTCGTTGTTGTAGTCGTATCAGCAACTGTGGGGATTGTGGGTAGTGATGAAAAGGCACCGGTGCCCCGGTGCTGGGCACCGAAGGGCACCAGCACCGGTGCCGGTGCGGTGCCCTTTTTCGAGGGTGCCCTGCCGGTGCCGGTGTCATTTTTTTTCGGAATAGCACCGGTGCCGGTGCGGTGCGGTGCCATTTTTTGGCCGGTGCCAAAGGTGCTAGCACCAGGACAAAAGTAAAAGGCACCGGGAAAGCCACCGGCAATATGAAGGGTGTGCTTCTAAAAGTACCGATCTACAAATTTGTCAATTTTGAGTTAAGACCAGTTTCGGGGTCCCTATAGGAAAGCGCTTCAAAAAAAATTAAAAAAAGTGGGGGGTGTGAAAATGCATTTTGAGATATGGGGGGTCGAAAAATGCCAAAAAATGCCAAAATACAATTTCTGAAATTTTAAAAGTACCGATCTACAAGCTTTTTCAGCTTTTGTATCTTACAAAGTACCGATCTACACACTTTTTCCAAAATTGTTTTTTTTAAAGTACCGATCTGCACATTATTTTTTGTGCTTCTGAATGCACCGATGTCAGATCGGCACTTTTAAGAGCACAAACTCGTTTTGTGCTTTTTTTGTACTGATAAAAGTACCGATCTACAATGAAAGAAATTGTTTTTCTGAAAGTACCGATGTCAGATCCGTACTTTCAAATGCACAATTTTTTTGGTAATTCTTAAAGTACCGATCTGCATGCAGATCGGTACTTTTATTTGCACAATATTGAAAATGCTTATTTTTTGTGCTGTAGATCGGTACATTTAATTGCACAAACTTAAATTTTATTTGAATTTAGTTGTAGATCGGTACTTTGAGAAGCACACATAGGAAAAGATTCTTGAAAATTGAAAATTAAGCAAAAATTGGTAATTCTGAAAGTACTGATCTACATGTAGATCGGTACTTTTAATTGCACAAATTAAAATTTTATTTGAATCTAGTTGTAGATTGGTACTTTTAGAAGCACACATAGGAAAAGATTCTTGAAATTTGAAAATGAAGCGAAAATTGGTAATTCTGAAAGTACTGATCTACGTGTAGATCGGTACTTTTACTGGCACAAATTAAATTTTTTTGAATCTTGCTGTAGATCGGTACTTTTAGAAGCACACATTGGGAAAAAAACTTGAAAATTGAAAATTAAGTGAAAATTGGTAATTCTGAAAGTACTGATCTACATGTAGATCAGTACTTTCATTTGCACAAAGATGGAAAAAAAAATTTTTGCATTGTAGATCGTTACTTTTGAAAGCACATGGAGTTGAAAGCACATGAAACTCAAGATGAAAACTGTATTTCTGAACGTACCGCTCTGCATGTAGATCAGTACTTTTAGAAGCACACTTTGGAAAAAAGTTTCATTTTTCATCCAAATGAAACTGAAACAGTATATCTGAAGATACCGATTTTTCATGTAGATCAGTACCTTTATTTGCACAATTTTTAGATTTATTTCATCCTGAAGATCAGTATTTATAGAAGCACATTTCGGAATAAAAGCACATTGAACTTCCGAGCAAATAAAAAACAATCATTTCGATGTTCATGGGACAAATATTTATATAAAATTACATTTGTGCCCCCTGCAGATCAGTACTTTTTGGAGCACACATTGTTTCTACTGACATTTCCTTGAACCAATCTGTATGTAGGTATTTAGTTTAGCACATTTACAAATCACATTTTTTTCCGTTGATATGTTTAACTAAGAGCATTATTAAAAATGTATAGTTCAAAATTTAGTATGATAATATAAATTTTGAATTGCACATGTAAAATTTTTCACTATCAATTTTATAAAAGTAAATTTATTTTACATGTGCAAATAAAATTTGCGATGTGCAAGGAACATCCATTTTACACATGCAAATCAAGATTTCGATTTGCAAGGATATTGTTTTTCATGCAATTAAATATAATTTACAAGCATGTATTTTTGTTAAAATATTATTATTTATTTGTCTATTTTTTTTCATAGAATGATAACTGAATTATTTATTTAGAAGCACACATCACAGAAAATTGCTTTAAAATTTAAACAGGTCACATTGTTTACTCTGAATGTACCTATATTTATGTACCATATTTCCTCAAAAATTCCCAGGGTTTTTTTTTCAGACTGAGAATTTTGAGGGGGGTTAAACAAGAGGGGTATTTCGAGGGGGGGGCTTATTATTTCGCCAGAAATTTTTTTAACTCCCAGTACTAATTTGTTGTTTGTACCGTACGCAGACATTGAAAAATGCAACAATAAGCACCATGTATAAGAGTCTATAGACTTACATGGTATGTAGATGGTATGAAACAGGTGTTAACATAACACAGTCATTGTTTTTACATCTGTTCTGCACTGCCCAAATCACACACCGTAGTTTTTGTCGTTTACGCTCCCTTTACTCTCAAAAGGGGGGGGGGTATTTCGAGGGGTGGGTATTTTGAAGAAATACAGTATATATATTTTTGCAAATCAAAATTTCGATCTGCCAAAATTTTTATTGATTAAACACATGCAGATCGAAATTTCGAATTTCAAAAAAATGTTCATACAAATTGAAATTTTGTATGCAAAAAAATCTATTTGCATATGCAAATCGAAATTTCGATTTATGCAAATCAAAATTTCTATATGTCAAAATATTTATTGATTTCACACATGCAAATCGAAATTATGAATTTCAAAAAAGTGTACGTACAAATTGAAATTTTGATATGCCAAAAATAATCTATTTGCATATGCAAATCGAAATTTCGATTTATGCAAATCAAAATTTCTATATGTCAAAATATTTATTGATTTCACACATGCAAATCGAAATTATGAATTTCAAAAAAATGTACGTACAAATTGAAATTTTGATTTGCCAAAAATAATCTATTTGCATATGCAAATCGAAATTTTGATTTATGCAAATCAAAATCTCGATTTGCAAAAAAATAATCATTTTACATATGCAAATCGAAATTTCGATTCGCAGTACTCATTATAATGCCCATGTACACTAAATTCAAAGAGTTGTGCTTCTAAAAGTACGGATCTACATTTTGTACTTCTAAAAGTACGGATCTACATTTTGTACTTCAAAAAGTACCGATCTGCCATAAAAACGTGTTTAAAAAAAAATGTGCTTTTAAAAGTACCGATGTACATGAAATGCAACAATTTGTGCTTTGATAAAGTACCGATGTACAATTTGTGCTTTTAAAAGTACTGATCTGCATGAAAGTTTCCCAATTGTGCCTATAAAAGTACTGATCTACAGTAAATTGAGGGTATTACTATCACAAAATTTTATATAGCTAGTGTTATGTGTACGATCAACGATTATACCCATGCATGTGGATACCCAACAATATACCCAAAATACCCATGCCCCAAATACCCATACCTGATACTCAAGTATGGGTATTGCATACTCCAAACATTCAATTGCGATTATCTCAAAATCGATTTTCCGTAGATCGGTACTTTTAGAAGCACACCCTTCATATGCTCATGGGGTGTAAAATTTTGTCCACATCACGTGTCTATTCATATTTTAAGAACAACAACAATATACCCAACTGTTTTAGTCTCATTTAGAACAACGTCCCATCAAATATACTTCTTTGAAAGCTGTCATACCCCAAAGGGAACAAAAAATTAAGTTGTATTTTTAATCAGAAATATACCTTTCACTTACAAGTTTGTTCAAAATTTGTTGTTAGTGTATGACAGTTAGAAAATACCGTATTTGCTTGAATAGTTCCCCCTTGAATAATTCCCCCCCTCGAATAATCCCCCCCCCCCCTTGTAAGACGAGTGAGGAAAAAATAATTCCCCCCTCGAATAATCTCCAGAGTTGTTAAAAGGTACATACGTTTACTCGAAAAATACGCGTACGCGAGTACGCGGTAAATACATTTACATATACTTTTCAAAAAAATACTGTACGCACTTGTACGCGTACACTTTCAAAGCGTACGCGTACAGAAAATGTATTTATGAAAATTCAATGTGGGACATGTTTATAAAGTAACTACACTGCTATGTATTTACAGAAGTGGTTCCATTGAATATTTTAGATATGCGGGGGTAGTGCCTTAAAAATTTCAAAATTCGCAACCAAATCGAAATGGTTGTGGAGACAATGGATGTGGTAAACGAGTCGGGAGAATGATGATTTTTATCTCCTAGAAAAAAGAAACCTTGAAAACTATATAATCTGTCATTTGCTTATAGAAAAACATACGTTGTGCTGTACACGTATGAAAAAGTGCCCACTTTTACACATTCTATGAAGAAAAGTAGTCGTTTCTACCAGAGTTGTTCAAATACCGGTATTTTTAGAAAGTGTAAGTGTAAGTGTAAATACACTTTCCAAATTTTGAGTATGGATACCAAAAGTGTAAGGTATTTTAAAAATACCTAGGAAAGTGTAAAAAAGTGTAAGTGTAAAATGTTTTTTTTAGAAAGAGCTCTCACTGTTGAGCATTATAAAACACCGCTGTTCTCACCTTTAGATCAATTTTTTTATCGTTTAATGCATTATTTCACATTTTACAGCCTTTTATGAAACATTTCAGACTGTAACAAATACTGTAGTGGTATGAAGTTCCCTAATAATGGCACTTTGTCAGTCTTGATATTATACTGATTAAGCAATGCGATACACACTGTTAAAATGCAAGAATGGACATGCAGCAAATGTCAATGCAGAAGTTGACTTTGTGTCCAGCTGGTGAATTTCCATTGATCTTGTTCTTTTTACAAAAGTACGATGAAACTGTAGAATACCATGAGTACTGATCAAAGGTTGTAGATCAAAGGCTAGTTTGTACATTTGCCATATTTTCTACATTCAATGCATTTTTTGTACATGACCCTATTTTATGCTTTCTCAAAAGCATAAAACAGGGCCATCTGAAAGAAAAAAAATACACTTTCTGTACCCGGGTATTTTGCCCAGGAAAGTGTAAAAAAGTGTATGGGTATTTTATGAAAGTGTAAGTGTAAGTGTAAATATAAATACCCATTTACCTGGGTATTTCGGGTAAGTGTAAATACACTTTCGCAACTCTGGTTTCTACACTCACAAAAAGTACCCACTTCTACGCGTACGTACAAGTAAAAAAAAAGTATTTTACGTTTTCTATACTTTGTGGTGAGTAAAAAAAAATACTTTACGTTTACATATACTTTTAAAAAAGTTCAGTAATTCTAACAACTCTGATAATCTCCCTTAAAAATATTTCATCAATTAGTTGTGCCAAATTATAACAAAAATGGCACGTTTTTGTTATAAAAATGCATAGTTCGTGAAATGACTTGATAGAAGGATGCTTGAAAATTTTGACGAAATAATAATTCCCCCCCCCCCCTTGAATAATCCCCCCCTCGAATAGTCCCCCCTCAAAAAAGTCTGGCGAAATAATAATCCCCCAGGGGGATTATTCAAGCAAATACGGTAGTTACATTCTCTGCAACTACCGATCCCGGTGAGTAGACCATAGTGACTATGTGTATTTGAACATATGAAATATTTAAGCTATCATTTGTAGTCATTCTAATGCTTAGTAAAGCGATCGCCACATCATTCTGATCATTTTAAATGTACAACATTCAAAATCGGTAAAGAATTCATTGAAATATGAAGTTCCGAAGGGTCAGTCCCGATAAATACCCGAATAAAATACCCGATAAATACTTCGGAACCTCCAGTGCGGTGCCTTTCAGTGCTAGCACCGGCAGTCGGCCGGTGCCCCAGGGTGTTTTCAAAATGGCACCGGTGCCGGTGCGGTGCGGTGCCACTTTTCCCGGTGCCTTTTCCATCACTAATTGTGGGCAAGGCAAGTATTTCTATGTTTTTATTTTTTTTAACAATTTTGGTTTTTTAAACGATGACGTCATGATATGAGTGAGTGTCATGAGTGTTTGGTTTCAGAAATATGCGTAGAATGCAGTCCGTGCAGTAGGTACAGAGAAATATAGTGAGATTAACTCCCCAAATTTAGTATGGTCTGTAAATTAAAACATGTAATAAGTTTACCTTCAGTTGTCGTAGGTTCACTATTTTTTGTAGAATCAGTCATCACAACCACAGTTGTCGTAGATTCACTATTTTTTGTAGAATCAGTCATAATAACCACAGTTGTCGAAGATTCACTATTTTCCGTAGAATCTGTCATAACAACCGTATGGTTGTGAAGCGCTTTGTGGCTAGACGCGCTGATGTTTGCTTCGATGTCAACGAATGTGAGTTCTTCTTGCCGATCAGACCAATAACTAGTCACGGGTGAACTGGGCACAATTCCGTTGTAGGACAAGTGACAAGAGAAGTGGTAAGTGACAGAGCCAGTAAAGTTGCATAAGGCAACTTTTGTCACTTAACAATGTCTTGTCACTTGTTTACATGCTGAATTGGCACCTGCTGGAGCTACTTGCTGGCTGTTGCAACAAAATACACGCGCCTGAAATAGAATGTTGGGTGTTAATTTTTTTTAAATATTTTAGGTAGATGTTTTAAATGCAGACAACAGTACGAGATTCAATATTCCCGATATGAATTGCGGACGGGACAACGCGATTCGATGAGTATGAAATTTTATCGTGTTCGAAAGTTTAGTTAAATACCTATACGTAGATATTACCTTAGAAATGGGGAAACCTGGAGGAAATAAAAATAAAAATGAGATTTTTTATATATTCTTATACAGTATACGTAAAAAAATATAAATTTCGCGAGTAGGGTGCCAAAAAAAATTTTTTACGGAAAACTGAAAGGGTAAAATTTGAAAGCTGCCGGAAAACGGAAATGGTAAAATTTTTCATCTGCCGGAAAATGGAAAACGGAAAGGGTAAAAAATTTTATCCGCCGGAAAACGGAAAACGGAAAAATTAAATGCCGGAAAACGGAAAGCGAAATTTGCAAGGAAACGGTATGCATGGTATGCAGGCTGCAAAGTAAACACCTTCCCGGTCACGTCCGGCAGCCATTTTTTGATTTTACTTATTATATCCTATCCCCAGTTCTAGGGCGCCCCCGAGGCTGAAACTTGGGGGAGATATTGGCGCAACCCCCCTCTACTTCGCATGAATTGGGGGAGGGGGTCGCGGCGACCCCTCTCAGGGTGGGTCGCCCTAAGTGCAAATTTTTTGTGGCTTTTGTGGTGTCCCACAGCAGGTCCGGCACCCACCGATTTCTGAGCTGTGGGAGGAGTATAAATGTAAAATTTTGGGGATGTTTTACTAACACCACTCCTCTACTATACACTATTCAATAATGTGAGATTAATGTGAAAAATTTCTCAATAATTTGCTTATTCTCTAAAAAAAACACCACTCCCCAAAAGATGGATGACAAAAAATTCACTTTTTGGAACTTTTTTATTAGACACTTGAAGAGCTGGTTTACAATACTTTAAAGGGAATGGTTTGATGTTTAAAGTTATGCAAAGAACCATACCTCTAAAATGCCTGCATTGCAAAATTTACTTGGGGGGGGAATTTCAAAGTGTAAATTTTGTAAATTTTTTTCCTGCGATGATGTCATTATGATGTCATAAAATTTGCCATAAGTAAATTTTGCAATGCAGGCATTTTAGAGGTATGGTTCTTTACATAACATTAAACATTAAACCCTTCCCTTTAAAGTATCATAAACCAGCTCTTCAAGTGTTGAAAAAAAAGTTCCAAAAAGTGCATTTTTTGTCATCCATCTATTGGGGAGTGGTGTTTTTTAGGGAATAAGCGAGTTTTTAAGAAATTTTTCACATTTATCTCACATTATTGAATAGTGTATAGTAGGGGAGTGGTGTTGGTAACACATCCCCAAAGTTTTAGATTTATGCCCCTCCCACAGCTCAGAAATCAGCGGGTGCCGGACCTGCTGTGGGACACCAAAAAAGCCACAAAAAAATTTGCACTTAGGGTGACCCACCCTGAGAGGGGTCACCGCGATCCCCCCCCCCCAATTCATGCAAAGTAGAGGGGGGTTGCGCCAATATCTCCCTCAAGTTTCAGCCTCGGGGGTGCCCTAGAACTGGGGATAGGATATAAGAAGTAAAATCAAAAAATGGCTGCCAGGATGTGACCGGGAAGGTGTTTATATGAGACAATATAAAGCCACATAGTGCCACAAAATATCACTGCATCAAAATCAAATAGTGTAACAATAATCAATTTGAGGCAACAGTTGATGCAACATAATCAACTTCTCAGCTGTTTCAGTGTTCAAATTGCTACAAAGAAAGTGAGACTTAAAATACCAGTGGAAAAAGATAAAATACAGAGCAGAAAAATAACAGGAAAATGTCAGAAAACTGAAAATCTAGTCAGAAAATGGAAAAATGGTCCGGAAAAATGGAAATGGATCTACCCGAAAAACGGAAAAATTGTCTGAAAAAACGGAAATGGATCTAGCCAGAAAACGGAAAAATGGTCCGGAAAAAGGGAAACGGAAAGGGTAAAAAAATTTAGCTTCCAGAAAACGGAAAACGGGAAGGGTATAAATGTTCAGCTGCCAGAACACGGAAAACGGAAAGAGTAAAAAATTTCAGTGGCCGGAAAACAGAAAATTGAAAGGGTAAAAAATTTTCCTCCTGAAAACGGAAACGGAAAACGGAAAGTTGACACCCTACTCGCGAGATTTTTCGAACGCTTTCCCCGAATCATATCATGCTAACAGAACAACGCGCTGAAGCATGTTGAGAGATATTCCATTCCGAAATGGCGGCGTGCTTTTTGTAAATATTTTTACTTATTTTTCAGATGATCAAACAGGTTTGCTTTCATAGTAGTAAAACTTGACGAGCACTTGGATTCGCACTGGGTTCCAGTTTTGCATGTTGTTAGGTGACACGAAAATGAAACTACAGAGTACCGAGTATAACATTCAATTTTCATTAAACGTCACTTTTCAAACGACTTAGTATTTGGTTGTCGCTTGACAAAGTGCAGAACCGGCTCCAGGTTATTATACCATAAATACACCTATTATTTTATTTATTAAATATTTGTGGAAACTTCATATCATGTTTTGGCTGCATTCGCTGATTTATAATAAGCAGTACCGGGAACAATTATACTGAAAGTCAAGGTGCACTTCAGCCAAATACCGTATTTTTCAAATAGAACGGCCTACCTCCAATAGAAGGGTAACAGTTACTAGGCACACCGGCGGCCACAGTGTATCCAAATCTTCATGAAATTTAGAAAAAGGAAAATGCGCGGTCGAGTGTCGTAGGTTTTCTCTTGGTTGCGTCTGTGTTTACTCCTGCTGCGTGTGAAATATGTCTTCTATAAAACCGAAACCTGGTGAGTTAAACTGGCTATTCTATTACTATCCAACATCCTGTCCTACTCTTTGCTGCGTTCTCGTTTTTTTTTGTATTTGGCACTTCGCCAACCTGTTCCTGCCACGGCAGAATTCATTGCGTTCTACATCTTCACGCTACCCACGTCCGTGGCTACGTTTCTGATCGAAGTCGGCTTATAAATTTGAAATCAGGAGTTTAATAAATTCGACTTCCCCCGGGAAACGATCGTCGCGGAAATGAAATTTCGTCTCTAATAATTTTGGCACAGTTCCAATCGCTCAAAAATTCTTGTCCACTCGCAGACGGCAAAATCTGGGCCGCGTTTTTGATGGCCGCCGGTGTAGACTCGGAGGCTTCTAAAGTTTACTCGGCGGCTTTTGTTCGCAACAAAATTGACGCATCTATGCTGGACGAATTGGATAGGGCCACGCTAAGGTGCGGCTGTTCAGTGGATTTTAGAATTATGGGTGACTTAAATAGATGGCCGGGGCCAGGGACGTAGCCAGGATTTTTAAGCGTGGGGGCGGATTGTATACGGAGGCCGGCGAACGGGGGGGGGCATGCCCCTGTAGTAAAGGGAATGGCGCCATTCGTAGGCGCCACGCCATTACGCCACTGGCGTTGGTATTGGCGCCAAAACAGCTGTATATGTCTGTATCTTACAGGCATATACAGCGACATGGACAAAATTTTAGGTTTTTCACTGGCTTAGATTCTGTGGAGACGCGTCAGCCGAAAATATCTGTTGCGTGAAAGGGAAAATGCGCGCTTGCGCGCAAAAATTTTTACATACAGCGACAAAATTGTCTTCGGGAAGCAGGGACGTATCCAGGATTTTTGAGCGGGGGGGGCTGCTTGTTTACGGAGGCCGGCGAGGGGGGGGGGCTCAGCCCCCCCCTAAAATTTTAGCTACATAGTGGCGGAATGGCGCCATGGCGCTGGCGCCATTAGTAGGCGCTAGGGTTCAAACGGGATCCCGATCCCGATCCCGGATCCCGTGAAATTCCGGGATTTACCAGTCCCGATCCCGATCCCGAAACCCCAATCCCGATCCCGAAATCTCAAAAAGTGAATCCCGATCCCGATCCCGATCCCGAAAAGTCAATCCCGTTTGAACCCTAGTAGGCGCCACGCCATGGCGCCATTGGCGTTGGCGTCAGCGCCATGGAATGCTGTTTATGTATGTAAATATACATACAAAACAGCAAAAAAACAACATCGAGTGTATTTATAATGATTTGTGGCCACATGGAGCAAATCCGATGATAATACCTTATGTCTGGTGAAGAATGCGCGCTTGCGCGCAGAATTTTTTACGCTGACGTTGAAAAAGTCGCATTTTCCGGTCACTTTTTGGTCTCGCCCCGGGAGGGGGGGGGGGCTGCAGCCCCCCCCGCCCCCCCCCCCCTGGATACGGCCCTGTCGGGAAGTGCTATTCCTGGCACAATTTTTGGTCCGGCCCGGGAAGGGGGGGGGCGGCCGCCCCCCGCCACCCCCAGGCTACGTCCTTGTCCGGGGCCAATTAATTTCGGCCGTGTGGACAAGCTACATGAAAATTGAGTCAGTGGTTAA
Organism: Sphaerolaimus hirsutus; assembly: GCA_964036195.1. NCBI lineage: Eukaryota > Metazoa > Nematoda > Chromadorea > Monhysterida > Sphaerolaimidae > Sphaerolaimus > Sphaerolaimus hirsutus. Next base: position 14,791,036 of record OZ038459.1, read on the forward strand.
TTGATCAGTGTTGAGTCAAGCGATAACGAGTATTTCCGTTTTTACTTGTTATTTACACGCTCGACTGACCACATAACAGGAACAACGACAAGTGTACGTATCGTATATCCTCGAATAAAACCCAGCGAAGTTATTTTTTCGTCAGAAGTTAAGGGGGCGGTTGTTGAACTAGTTGAACCATTCAAATACATTTTGTGGATACACATATTAAATACCAAGTTATTTTTGCTGGCGAACACGTGGAGGTATTCAAGGAAATACGGTAATACGATCTGTCACTAATCAGCGCAATTTCTGTTCAGGGAGCTGGGCGTGACTGCGATCGGCGACCAAATAGCCATTCAGAAGCACGCCCGTCATGAAATGCAACGGGTCGGTTTGCTAGTCGGTTATTTACACAATACATTCAAGGCCGTGTCCAGGGGGGCGGGGGGGGGCTGCGGCCCCCCTTCGCGGGGTGACACTAAAACCCCCCCGGGAAATGCAACTTTTATGATAAATTTCCGACGTTTTTGTAAACATTTTGCGCGCAAGCGCGCAGTTTTCACCCGCACAAAGGGTATTTTTACCGTTCCCTGTAGATAGAAAGCTATGAAAAACCCTCAATTTTTACATACATATGTGACGGGCAGTGGCGTAGCCAGGGGGGGGGCGGCCGCCCCCCACCCCTTCCGGGGTGAGACATAGAAATGTACGGAAAAAAGTTCTCGTGCAACGACTTTTGGGCTAAATGTTCAAAAATTATGCGCGCAAGCGCGCATTTGTGCTTCGCATTACAGGCATTTTTATAACACAGGTCGCGATCGGCTCAAGCTGCGTGAAAATGCACGCAATTCTGTCCATGTCGCTGTATACGTATGTCTAAAATACATACATTTACAGCGGTCTGTGGCGCCGTGGCGCGGCGCCTACGAATGGCGCCAACACCATGGCGTGGCGCTTACGAATGGCGCCAGCGCCATGGCGCAAGTTCCCTATTACAGGGGTCAAATTTTAGGGGGGGGGCGCCGCGCCCCCCGTTCGCCGGGTACCGTAAGCAATCCGCCCCCCCCCCGCTCAAAAATCCTGTCTACGCCACTGGTTACGGGTATTGGCGCTAATGCTAATGGCGTCATGGCGTGGCGCCTACAAATGGCGCCAGCGCCATGGCACCATTCCAGCTCTCTGTACTTAAAATTTTAGGGGGGGGGCTGAGCCCCCCCCCCCGTTCGCGGGGCTCCGTAAACAAGCAGCCCCCCGCTCAAAAATCCTGGATACGGCCCTGAATACATTAAAACCCGTTAAAATTGCGTTGTTTCCACTTTGAGCTGCACTACTCAGGTGCGAGACCTGCAACAAGAACTCAAGCAGCAACAGCATTTTGGTCCTGCCACCCCGTCGAGGGAGATGTCTGGCTGCGCGAACAAAGGACCGCCACCTGCTGTAGAGTCTAGCGTGCCCGGTGTGTTTGGATATTTACGATCATTAAGCCCGATCCCGAAATATGCAAATCCCGGTCCCAACCCCGAAAATCTCTGGCATTCAGGTGACGTTTTTTAGACCTTAGAAAATAGAGATGGCTTTTAGACCATAGAGATAACCCCTCAATACCAGAAAAACTACGCTTATCCCGACCCCGAAAACACAAAGACGGTCCAAAACGATCCCTTAAATACTCAAAAATTCTAAATACCGATCTCGATCCCGAAAGTCAATCCTGTTTTGGTGCTTTTGCCACCCAACTAATTCCACGACAAAAATCGCAGTTACATCAACCAAAGAAGTTGCATCAGTCGCCCAAGTCACGAATGGGGCAGCGGGCAAGAAAATCGTGTCCCAGAAATCGATAGACACTGCTGCACCGGTCCCTGCTGTGAACCAAGTCGCCAAACAGTATCAGAATTCCGCACAAATTCGTTAGTTCTCTCTCACTGTTTTGTTATCAATGGATTATTTTGTTTTCGTGGAACCAAGTTCGAAAATGGGTCTGCTCTCTGCTTGTCAGGTATAAAGAAAAACGACGCTCCGAGTGCCAAGACTGAGCAGAAGAGCGGCTCGAGTAATGGGAAATGTAAGTTTTTACTACTCCTTTTTTTGTACAATTTTGCTTGTCAGTTTTGTATGAACTGTTGTTGTAGCACTTAGTGACCCGAAGTCTGGACCCGATTTGGGGAGTATGGTTCCGCATCTCCATCATTTTAGGCCCTTTCAAAAATTTCAAAAATCTAAAAAAAATTATGACATTCAGAATAAATGTCCTGTTACTGGAGATCCGATATTTAAGTTAAAGTGCACGTGAAGATAACAAAATTCTGATCAAATGTTTTTGTCCGAAAATTGGCACCTCTAATGGAAAGATTGGAGTAATATTTTTATGTACAAAGATGCACTCTTATACCAGATCTACTACTTGTTGTCATTTGGGTCTCAACTGAGTACTGACATACGGAAATAGATTTGTCCTCAGTGTCATTTGTCCTTTGAAGTTTTGGCTCCCGTGAAAGTCCCTGTCAAAGACTTATAATTTCAAACCTGATCACATTTGCAATCGGTGTCCAGTGCCCCTGTACCACCCAGGCAGCAGCAACGAGGTGAGCTCCAGCACCGAGTCCAGTGTCAAGTCGCTGCACCAACGTTTCTCACGTGGGTTCCGTTGCTGTGTTGCTAGTATACATCGAATAAACATTTTTGGACCGCGGCTGACCTGTTATACCCTGTGAAGTGTCACAAGTGTAGAATGTTAGACCAATTTTTATCGTAAAATACAAAGTGCTCGGTGCAATTTTTGGTGGCCGTTTTTTCGGGCATTTCGCATGGACAAATTTCCGTGTGCGGGACTGGCCCGTGGCTTCTACTTTTCCACATAATACCGTATGATCTTAAAATCCCCCACGCGGGTTTATTATTTCGCCAGCAAAATTTTAGGGGGGACTTATTCGAGTGGGGTTTATTTTTTCGTCTGAAATTTGAACATCGAAACGTAGATAGTTACACAAATTAGTCTATGTGTAGCTGCAATGCAAATTAGCAGTAAAAAATACATCATGTACTAAGTACATTGCATACATGATTAACATCATTCCGGAGGGTGTGGGCGGGTTTTTCGAGGGGGGTTTATTTTCCCCATCCCATTTTGAGGGGGGGGGGTTAATTCGAGGAAGGGGGTAATTCAATGGGGGGATAATTCGCGGTAATACGGTGATCTAAATAGCACTAGCAGTTATCCATTCACAGACCAAAAAGCACCAGCCGACAGCACGGCGGAGCAGACGCAGGTGGGCAGCACGTCGGGCGCCGGCGACAACTGCGCCACTTCGCTCGCGTCGCGGCTCGGCGCCAAGCCCACCACCGTGAAGCTGCCGTTGGCGCAGCGGTTGGGCAGACGCATGGAGTCCCCGCCGGTCGATTGTGCGTTGGGTTGTTTTAGGGGGAAATAGGGTTTTCGTGTTAATTGATTGTGGTGGATTTTGCAGGGTGTTAATTAGGTTTCAAACGGGATTTTTTTCGGCATCAGGAATCCGGATTGTTTTTATGACGTTGGGATCGGGATATTAAAGTTCTGGTAGTATGGTTTTCTCAAATTTTTCGATTTTTCTCAAAAAGTGTTTTCGATTCACGCAGCTAACCAGAATTCAGTACAAAGCAGACTGGGCAAGCGACATCACCAGCGTATTACCGCACCTGGCACCGTGCCAAAAATCCCGGAAAAGGCGAAAGTAAGCGTGTTTGATCGAATAAAAGTGATCAGAGATGATGTACCATAATGCGGCAGCGTGCTGAAGTGTCCTTTTGAGTTAATATTCCCTGTCAAGCCTAGTTTCGCGTATTGCTGGTAAATGTTTAGCATATTATACCTGATTACATCTGCTAGTAGTGCAGGGACTAGGTGATAAATGCTAAGAAAAGTTGTACAGGGGCAATTAAGTGAGGTGACAAGTTCTAAGTAATCTTTCTGACATCGTCACTCGCTCACCAACCATCAGTCAAAATCTGCTTGCCACTAGGGATGGCAAGCGCTTTTTTTCAAGCGCTTTTTTTTAAAAAAAAGCGCAAGGGTCCCAGCGCTTTTTTTAAAAAAAAAGCGCTGGCAAAATTTTAAGTACTCATGCACTAGGTATTTTGCAAATTTTTTTGCGCGCAAGCGCATAATTTCACATGCAAATTGCCATTGGTGGTTGTTTTCATTGGTTTTGTAGCATTATAGTGGCATTGCTTCTATTCCTGCATGGTATCATGTAATAATAAGTTGAGGAGATATGTCAGTGTAGTAAATAATATCCAGCAAATGTGCTTCCACTTTTCTACAGTGTGAAACATCACTGTCATGTATTAGCCATCTTTTATAGCTAAATTTAAGCACTATTCCATGCCCAACTTCACTTGCAGTCAAGAAACATTCAAAAACGGCGATGTACATAATTAGTCGACATAAAATTGGAATTTTTTTGGCAGAAATCAGCACTTATAATTCCATCAGATGATTACATAGCCATTCTATGGTTATTTATCATCACAAGTACTGCGACTTGTCTGATATACCTGTATATATTGACTCAGGGCCATATTTGGGAGCTTTTTAGGTAACGTCTTGACAATTTTTGAAAAAAAGCGGTAAAAGCGCGTTTTTTTTAAAAAATGCGCTTTTTTTAAAAAAAAGCGGGGCCGTTAAAAATAAGCGCTTTTTTCCATCCCTACTTGCCACATCACTTTTTTTGTTGCTTGGCCACTTGTAACATTAAAGTGTTGATACAGGTGGCAGTTGGCAAAACTAGAGATTTTTTTTCTGGAATTTGAACGTTGATATCTGTTACAAAACCTTTTACTTTTCTTTATTCTGTTATTTTATTCTTTATTTCTGATGCGCACACCTTTAATCGGCTTTATTTTACTAGTAATACTTCGTGCCTCAAACACTCGATAAATTGTCTGCCACTTCGAACTAATATTATAGAATTTCAACCTATTTATCCCAACCCTCCCTCTTATCCCTACAACACCCATTCCAAAAAATTTCCAATTAGATATTGATTGGGATTTTCTTAGTGTCGGGATGGATTTGTGTCGGGATTCAACTTTGTCCGGACGCGCTAGATACCATCTCACGCACTGTTTTCAGCGTATTTCCAACACTCAACTTCTGAGGTTCCTGGATTTTTTGTGTGCCTATATTTAGCACAGTTTAGGTCGGCGCATGCCTATTCCGCACATCGGCCTATTCCGCATTTTGGCTCATCCTGCACATTTAGCTGCCCATTCCGCATTTTGGCCTATCCCGCATCTTGCCGGTGTAATGTGCGAGATAGGCAGTGTGCGTGATGGGTTTGTGTGCAGGATAGGCAGAAATGCGGGATAGGCCAAAATGCGGGATGGGCCAGTGATCACACATTGCATGTTGACACCCCCCCCCCCCCCCCGCAGCAGCCGCGTCCAGACATATGGGAGCCGCACAGGTGGAATGAGCCAGAGAATTTCATGAGTGGCATGGCGCGGCAAACTCAAAGGGCACACAACAATGGAAGTTATGAGTAACAATGTTTGCCCTTTGTTTTACTGCCAAAATGTCACTTCTTCAAATCGCCCCCTCCCACCAAACAGAATGTAGCCGCGTGTCACGCGTCCGTGGGGGGGGGGCGATTTGAAGAAGTGACATTTTGGCGGTGTGTTCCTGAATCATCACTCAGCAAATTGTCGCGTTTTGAATAGTCACGTTCTGAACGATCACTTACCTGACTGAACACAGAGCTATACTGTCAAAATCCATATTGACATTTACAGTAATGGTCACTAAATAACTTCCTGTGCATAGCATTGTACACTCCGGGAAAAATGTCTTTATGTTCCTGGGTAGGAACAAAAAAATCAATGTCTCCCCAATTAACATGCGACCTGTGCGCCCTTATGCCACATGCCAATTTTTAGCTTTCTATTGCTTTGCTACTCGTTTGACGGCCATCCCAATTCAAATTTCCGGTAGTAAAAGGTTTCCGGTGAAGTTCCAAATATTCTATTTTAAAAACGATGACAATGGTAATTGAGTTAATTTCAATTTTGAAAACATTGATTATGCTGATTTTCTAAATCATTGATAAAATCAACAAAATAAACATGGCACAAAAATCAAATACTTTGGTAAATTAGGTAGTGCGAGTGCGCGCGCGCAGCAGCACCTCCTTTGATGACAAGTGTGACGAGTTCTGACGATTCAGACTGACCACCCAATACATGTGCATATGAAGGGTGTGCTTCTAAAAGTACTGATCTACAAATTTTTCAAATTTGAGTTAGGACCATTTTTGGGGTCCCCATAAACATGCGCTTCAAAAAAATATATAATATGTGGGGGGTGCGAAATTCAATTTTGAGATATGGGGGGTCAAAAAAAGAAAAAAAATCGCAAAAGTCGGTTTTTAAAATTTTAAAAGTACTGATCTACAAGCTTTTTCAGCTTTTGTGTCTTTAAAAGTACCGATCTACACACTTTTTTCAAAATTGTTCTTTTAAATGTACCGATCTGCACATTATTTTTTGTGCTTCTAAAAGTACCGATGTCAGATCGGCGTCTGATTCAGCAAAAACTAATTTTGTGCTTTTTATTATGGGTAAAAGTACCGATCTACAGCTGTCTGATTTTGTGCTTTAAAAAATACCGATCTACATGCTATTACGAATTTGTTCCTTTAAAATGTACTGTACTACAAAAATATAATTCACTAAATTTTATATAGCTAGTGTTATGTGTATAATCAATGATTATACCCATGCATGTGGATAGCCAACAATATGGCCGAAATACCCATACCCAAAATTCCCATACCCAATACCCATGTATGGGTATTGCATACTCCAAACATTCAATTGCAATTATCTCGAGATCGATTTTTTGTAGATCGGTACTTTTAGAAGCACACCCTTCATATGAGCATGATTGCGGCTCAGTACACATGTGATTCGGACAGTGACCATTACTGAACTGACGATACAGCCAGTGACGATTCAGGCACAAACCCATTTTGGCAGTAAAACAAAGGGCAAACATTGTTACTCATAACTTCCATTGTTGTGTGCCCTTTGAGTTTGCCGCGCCATGCCACTCATGAAATTCTCTGGCTCATTCCACCTGTGCGGCTCCCATATGTCTGGACGCGGCTGCTGCGGGGGGGGGGGGGTGTCAACATGCAATGTGTGATCACTGGCCCATCCCACATTTCGGCCTATCCCGCATTTCGGCCTATCCTGCACACAAACCCATCACGCACACTGCCTATCTCGCACATTACACCGGGAAGATGCGGGATAGGCCAAAATGCGGAATGGGCAGGTAAATGTGCGGGATGAGCCAAAATGCGGAATAGGCCGATGTGCGGAATAGTGCACCGTCGTTTAGGTCCCATTTGGTTGTGTTTTATTTTGTTGTTAACCTTAGTGCCTGTCGTGTATGCAAATATTTATATAAATGCATTTTATATTATGTGTATATATACATACCTACAGTGAGCGCAGAAATTCGCGTATTGGCACCGACCGATGTGCCACTGTTACTCCGCGCACTCGCGCCAGCCTACATCATTAAACCACACGTGAATTTGGTTTGGCCGCGCGCGACGATTTCACCCATACAAACTTGTGATTTTTACAAACTTTTTGAGGCCCATCACGCGCTTGAAAATGGGAATTGTGGGTCGAGCGCACGCACAGGGGGCTAAAATTGTGCGTTCTCTGTCAAATGTATAAAAATGTAGAAAATTAATTGTCATTATTGAGCCCACCCACAAAAAAGGCGAGCCTGACGGAAAATTCGCATTTTTCGAGGGACGGCCCTCGCGGGCATTTACACGAAAGTGGGCGGAGTCTATTTAGAGTGGCGATGCGCATCAAAATATGTGCGCGCACTGTATATAAATTTATGTATTCGCGTTTTTGTCAGGGGGGTCTATGTTGAATGTGCCGCGTATATTCATTTTGTTTCATTTTGGTATTTATGTAAATATTAAATATTCAGTTCAGTCAAATCAGCGTTTACTTATTTTACTTTTTGCATTTCTGGTTGGAGTCTCATAATGAAGTTTCACGCACCGTGAGATACATAATGACGTCGGTTACATGAAATTTGGTTGCAAACGTTCATATATTTACGTCAGCATCTGTTATTTATCATTTGCAATAGTTGACACATTAAATAGAATTGACGCGAATTCCACAAGTGACAAGAAAATTGCTAAGTGGTTGGTTTTTTTGGTTGCATTTTTTTTGGTCGCAGCTGAAATTTTCAGTACTGTTTCACTGGGTATTTTTTTTTTCCGGAATCTTTGTCACTTTTCCCCTTTCGCTATTTGCACCTACATAAATGTACTATTTATATATTTTTAGAAGTATTGGCGATGGCCCAGAAACCAGCACTACATGGCGATGGCAAGTTAAACAACTTTTTTTGTGGTTTGAATACTCGATTTGGTTTGTCACGCTAAGTGGAAGATGTATTTTTGGGTCACTGCTGATGCCAGCGTTTGCTGGCGTTTCCGCTTGTGTTTGGCGTATTCCATCTTGTCTGCTGCTTTACTTATACTTTTGTGATATTCAACAAATAACTGGGGTTTGTAAATATTTTTACATGGTATAGATTTTAAATTATTTATTTTTATATTATTAAATTTTAAATTATTTTATTTTAAAATAAGGGATTTTTGCATAATATGTATTTAAAGAAGTTATTAACCTATTCTAATTTTAGCGGCGGCGCAATGGGGGAAAACGCTTTCAGTTTCAACATCGGTGCAGAGTGGCGCCTGCAGGAAATGTGGCTACTCTGGTGCGTAGGGCTCGAAACTCGATTTTTTTCAAACTCGAGTTCGAGTCGCAACCCCAAATTTTTTCCGGTCGAATCGGCGAGTCGAGTCAGGCAAGACACTGAAAAGTCGAGTCGAGTCTGGCAAAAATCTCGAGTCTCGAGTCGAGTCGGATGCATTACTTTTTGGTATGACCCTTGCAGAAATTTTTTTACTGGTTTCTCTTCCAATGTTTTCACACACACTTAATGAAAGCTAAATGCCAACAGTTCATTTAAATATCAAGATAAAGCAAAAATAGAACTTTTTATCACTCATGTTGCTACAAATAAAGTTGCAAAAATAAACTCAGCCTACGGATGGATAATTAACATCTTTTACAGCATTTTTTTGGATCAGTGCCAACATTGTGCAATGCATCTGAGGTGGTATGTATATCATGGATGGTGTGTGTATTTCATTATGTAGAATTGTATGGTAACAAGAAATTTGAGTTCTAACACGATTCAATACATATGTCAAACCAATCGACAATATGGTATGGAAATGCGCGCTCGCGCGCAAAATTTTTGAAAAGTATGTTAAAAAGTTCATATCAAAATTGATTTTTTAGGACGGTATTCAATGGAAACCCCGACTCGAAATTTGCCAAAATTTCGAGTCGAGTCAGGCAAAAACCTCGAGTCTCGAGTTTGGGCCAAATTTTTCCGGTCGAGTCAGACGAGTCGAGTCGGTACCCTGTTTTACCCTCGAGTCACGAGTCGAGTCGAGTCGAGTTCGAGCCCTACTGGTGCGTGTCTTGCGACAGCAACCCACTTGTTTTGTAGATAACAATTATAATGCCAGCCTCGAAAAGTCGGTTCCGTTTGAACCCCATGGGGTAGAAGTAGGGTACAAACGGGATCGACTTTTCGGGATCGGGATTGGTGTTTTGAAGTTTCGGGATCGGGATTGGCCTTTCGGGATCGGGATTGGCTTTTTGAGATTTCAGGATCGGGATCGTGATTGACCTTTCGGGATCGGGATTGGCGTTTTTTCGGGAGCGGTATTTAGGCCTAAAAATTGGTGATCAGGGTTTTTTCCTGACATTTCACAAAATGACCCAAAACACCAAAAACAATGGATGCCAGAAACGTTGGATAAAATTGGCATTCAAAACAATGCTATAGATTCATGAAGGCACTAGCAATGGGCTGCCTGGCATTGTCATTCACACCACTGTCTACCATATATGCATATGTATGAACCTCAAACTATGGTTATGGGCACTGTATCGAGTCTATTTGTAGTGGTGTCCATGCCCATGGAACAGAGATATAGAAGGAGGTGTGAAATGCGCGCTTGCGCGCAAAATTTTTGGAAACTGCATACAAAATGGTCCTTTAAAAGTGCCATTTCTGGCACCTTTTGTGGCTGTGAAATTTTCCGGGATCGGGATCGGGATTTGGGGCATTTTTTTCGGGATCGGGATTGGGATTTTCAAAGTCTCGGGATCGGGATTGGCTTTTTCAAATTTCGGGATCGGGATCGGGATTGAGGTTTCGGGATCGGGATCGGGACCACAAAATCCCGAAATTTCTCGGGATTCGGGATCGGGATCCCGTTTGAACCCTAGGTAGAAGCCAGAATTTTCGCCCCGGAATAGATAGGTGTAATACCTGACACGTATCTGGATAGATCGTTGAACCGTTTGCAGCCAACCCTCCGTTTACTAGACCCCTGGAACCACCGGTACCATGCCCTGTAAGGTATTCGTTTAAACTTAAAATACTTGAAAAATAAAAAATAATGTGTCAGAGCCATACAAATATTTTCATACCCCTTTTGCATCACAAACAAATTTCCCAAAGATTTCAGACAAACAGTCATATTTATATCATTCTCGCAGGTCACCTAACATACCAGTGCTGGAACTTCGTGCCCATCTGCAAGCCAGGGGCGTCGCGGTCGCAGGCGGCCTGCTTGGACGTGTCCAGCACCAGCTCCGACTCGGACTCGGAGCTGGGGCCAGACGACGGCAGCGGAATGCACAGACCCTTGCAACAGTGGGGTACGTGCTGGGTGTGGAAACTGGGGCCGATCCTGGGCTTTGTATGATGTCAGATGTCATGGGAAGTAAGGAAAGTCATGTAAAATGCCCTGGAAAGTAGCAAACATTGCCATTTTACAGGCCATTCCACGCCACGTTTGATACTTTGCATGACATTTGACATCTAACCGGGTCTGGGAGTGCCACCTGGAAAGCCTGTCTGATATAAACTGAGTTTTGCACTGGGGTCACTCTGGGATCACACGCTCCAGTTGAAATAAAAATTCTTTTCAACTAAATTCATAAGTTTAGGTCAATGTGATTTCAATCTTCCTATATGAAGGCGCATAGCTGATTTTAAATCGTTACACTTAATTGTCATTGTTTCTGTCAAGTGTATGATGCTTTAAAAGTTTTTGTGTTATCTAGTTGACAGTCAGTTGACACGAATTTGCGATGTCAACTAGTGTGTGTGGGCCATTTATCACGTCGTCTAGTGCCAATTGCGTTAGTGGACAAGTGACAAGGAAAATAACGTCTTTTTTAATATTCACTTATCGTCTTGCAGCTGATGAAGATCGTGAAAAAGCCCGCCAACAACGCAGAAAACTGAAAAAATTACGCAAGGAAAAGAAGAAATTGAAGGAGGAAGCCGGGTGTGTGTTTTTTCGGCAGAAAACTTTTGTTGTGTTCGTTTGATAAGACTCCACGAGACTCGCTGGATTTTCATTCTTTCTGGAATTTATTATCTCGGTTCAACGGTATATGGCAGATGCTCACTATACTCGTGGGATTGCAAAGTATGCGCCCAAAATACTTATGTCTTAGTCGATAACGCGCGAGTAGGATACTTAGAGTAGGATAGAGTCCGTATGTACGCACTTTCACAAAAATATTCTTAAAGGAGCGATTACAGCTCGGACGTGAGATTCCAGCGTAAAATTCCATCGGAAAATTGATTACATGAAAGTGGATGATGATTCAGGTCTGCAATTTTTCATGGACAACATGTTTATCAATACCTTCTTTGTGACCAAGGGTCATTGTCCACGGTCACTTCTATTTGATTCTGAAAATTCACGAAAAATCAATTCTACGCTATGTCATTGCATGCAATCACCTGTCATAGCTAATTTATCGATTGATTTTTCTTCAGCTGGCGTAAAATTGCAGCGTAAAACCGAAATTTTTGAATTTTCAGAATCAAATAGAAGTCACCGTGGACGATGACCCTTGGTCACAATGAAGGTATTGATAAACATATTGTCCATGAAAAATTGCAGACCTGAATCATCATCCACTTTCATGTAATCAATTTTGCGATGGAATTTTACGCTGGAATTTTACGTCCGAGCTGTAATCGCAGCATAAAAGAGAAAACCGAGTCAAAGCGGCGTATGGTCTTCCTGAAATTATTTTTTCTTTTTTGGAACAATTTTTTTATCAATGATGACGTCAAGTTGGAATGTGTCCATCAAAAAAGCATAGCATGCATGAGTATACAAAAAACTGTTCGATACCCACTGCTAAATTTAATCCGAACCCTACGCACGCAGAATTACCAAAACAAAGAAACACAAGAAAGATAAGAAACACAAAAAGTCCGACAAAAAATCTGACAAATCAACCAAACGGCACTCAAAATCGGACAAAAGGGACCGTCATCATTCGGATTAGATCAATTGTAAAAAGTTCTGCGAAAATCAAAGATAATTTTTGTGTTCCGTTTGATTGTTTCTTTCGAAACCTGGTGCCGGTTCCGCAAGTGGACAAGTTAAGAGTTAAAACATAAGAGTTGAGTAAAATGACAAATGGCAAGAAGAGTAAAGTTAAATGATAAATGATGAGTTAAGAGACAAGAGTAAAGTGAAATGACAAATGATTAGTTAAGAGATAAGAGTAAAGTTAAGAGTCAAGCAAGTGTATCCAAATCTTATTTTTTCGTATCCAAATCTTCTTTTTTGTATCCATATCTTATGTCGAAAAATAAGATTTGGATACAAAAACATAAGATATGGATACGAAAAAATAAGATTTGGATACACTTGCTTGACTCTTAACTTTACTTTTATCTCTTAACTAATCATTTGTCATTTAACTTTACTCTTAAATTTACTCTTGTCTTTCAACTCATCATTTATCATTTAACTTTACTTTTAACTTGCCATTTGTCATTTTACTCAACTCTTAACTTTTCCACTTGCGGAACTGGCCCCTGATAATTTCTCTTGATGTAAACTTTCACGTTTCTTGATTTACACGTAAAGTAAATATTCAATGTGCGTTGGTTTGATAATGAAACAACATTAATGAAATGGAAATCGATTGGGGGTTCAGCAGCTGTTGGAAATGTCAGATAGTTGGAGGCCATTCGGAGCGGATAGCTATCGTAATTGAAACAAATTTAACACATTTTTCCAATAAAACCGGTGACAAGGCACTGTTTTAGAGGTTTTTACAATGCTTCGCAGTTTAAAGGAAATTTTCGATCAATTTTTGAGCCATTTCCATCCATCAAATAGGAAATTTTTTTCTATTGTAGTTTGAGAACCTTAAGAGAAAATAACGGGGAAGAAAATATATGCTGATTTTGATTTTTTGAGGAGAGGGGGGTGGCGGGAGCTAAAAAATACCATAATGTATTCAGATAGCTGGGATTTGTTGAATCATGTGACATTCTGCTGAACCTCTAAATAAGTCATTAATCAAATAGTAGGTAATTTTAAGCATCTTCCATAAACCGATGACACTCTATTTGCTTGTCTACGAAGGCTTTTACCTCAACTGCTTTCAACACAACATCGACCTAAATGTTCACGCAGCGGTGTGCCTTTGTAAACGGATCACATGCTGTCTTCTTCTTTCATCTGCTCGAAAGAGTTTCCCCTGGCCAGAGGTGGCTGGCCGGTCTTGCCAAGCAGCCAGTAGGTGGTCATCAGCCCCTTGCCCTGTGTTGTTTTTTATTTTTTGTGGCATATTATACCTTATTTCCTCGAAATACCGCCAGGTCTGAGCGAGCTTATGAAACCCCTCGAAATACCCCCCCCCCCCTCCAAAATGGCACACTGAAAAAAGAAAAACCCGAAGTGTGTATTTCGAGGAAATACCGCGGTGTCTGGCATGTATATCCGACTTTGTGCATGCCATGCTCATTGGCAGGCAGGTTTTCAAACCCTGGATTTTTTCCCATCGTTGCTTCCACGGCGGGGGCATTCGAGACGGCCGGCTTATTCAAATCTCTACAGTGCATGCAAGAAGTAGCAGAGCGCACCTTGACCATGATCTCGCCGCGGCGCTGCATGTTGTAGCCGCCCGCCTCCAGCAGGTACCGGTACGACTCGGCCGACATGTGGATGGACCCGCCTGCGCAACACACGTTTCCCATGGAGCGGTGGTCGGGGGGGGGGGGGGGGGGGTAGACACCCCCCCTGAACACGCTAGCGTGTGCGGTATGTATTCATCTACCTATTTTATACTCGTGGGATGCAAGGATAGTAAGAATTTTGCTACCCCTAATGAAGATATTTTTCCAATAAGATATTAAGTTTACCTGTCATTTGATTCCACCACTTATCACCTTTCGTGTTACTTGACAACATAAATAAGTGTACGTGGCCCAGGAGAGGCAATTTCCTTTAAAACCAAATTATATTATCCACCCCCCCCCCAGGAACCCCCCTCCGTAACGGACTCTGTCCGTGGCTCTGCATGCGGCTGGCGGTGTTGACGGTGTCGCCGAAGAGACAGAAGCGCGGCATGACCCTGCCCACCACGCCCGACACCACCGAGCCCGTGTGCATGCCCACGCGAATGCGCATCTGCGGTACATGTAGGTTGGGTTACGGCATATGGTAGACCGCTTCATGTCGTCGTTGCGGTACGTTGCTAAGGTTACTTCACCGTACTCTCAATTTTCGCGATAATTGCTGTACTGTCTACTGCGCTATTGAATTTAATCTGAAATTTAATTGACGAAACTTTAAAAAAAACATTTGAAAATTATTGCACATTCTGGTCGCGACTTTGCCATCATTACATGATTTAAATATGTGGGCTCCCTGGACATGTAAACCCGCTCGACATATAGCCCCGGTGCGGTGAAAAATATTGATTTTTTTTCCAACACTGCCCGGCTACATGTCGAGCATTATTACATGTCCCGAGGCGCAGTGATGATTCAAAATCAAATCGGGCTGCCCGACAAAGCCACATGCGTGGCGGGACAACATTCGCACCTGCTGGCTGGGCCTGTGGGGCATGTAGAAGCCGGCCATGGCCTGCTGGAAGGCGAGCGCCATGTCGGCGGCGCACTGCGCGTGCATGTTGCCGTTGCGCTGCGGCACCCCAGACACCACCAGGTACACGTCGCTGATCGTCTCCACCTGCGAGTGCGCACCGTGTTGTGGTCGGTTGAGTGGGTTATAGTTGTACTCTGCAGTCTGCAAGCACTCCTATTTCCATCACTTTTCGAAAAAAATACCAAAAAATGAATCCATTTTTCCTTACAATATTACATATTTCGAATTCGATGCTTTTCAATCACTGGGAAATGCAGCATCAAAAACAGTGACATTTTTTCTGTACGATTAATCAAGTAAACTGATAACCTTGTACACATCAAACTGGTCAATTATGCCATCCAAAAGGTTGTAGAATTCGTTCAGAAGTGTTACGATTTCCAATGGCTGGGCGGAGTCTACTATGCCCATCCAGCCGTCCACATCGGAGAAATACACGGTGGCCGAATCGTATGTTTCTGGTGGCACCGACTCGCCGATTTTGAGACTGTTGGCTACTTGTCTGCGGGGTTTTTGTGATTGTTTGATACCTAATTGTGTTTGTTTTGTCTTTGAGCTGGACTTTATAAATAGATCAAAATTGTATGTAAAGGAACTGTAAAAGTGAAATGTTCCAACAAAGTTTACAGCATTTGTAAAGGCGTTGACCATTATTGTGCAATGAAACAATTAAAAATGAAAATGGTCCACGTATCCCTCAGTCCCCCATTTCATGCGGCCATGTGCCTGTAGACATGTAAAGCCGCTTGACATGTAGGTAAAATTTACCTAGCAATAGGTATATAACCATGTGTATATCTTAAAACAGTGATTTTAAGGTGAGAATTGACAAAATGGAACAAGAATTAACAGTTATAATGAAAATTTGGGAAAAATCACGCGAAATTTTGCTCCACGTAAACAGATAACTGAACTATTTATGGGGGTAAGGTGCTCTGGGGAGAAAAGCCCAAAAATTTGCCTCTGAATAGATAGATACTGAGCGAACCTCCGGGATAGATAGCTGGCCGATTTGTAGGGGGCTGCTCCCCCCCCCCCCATTCAAGACCCCTACGTTGAGTCTACATGCCGAGCGGGTTTACATGCCAAGGGAGCCTATGTCTTTCCAGCGACGTGTGGTCGTCGGCCAGCAAAGTGTCCACTACTCACTCCCCAACCCACTTGGGCAGCATGCGGTACAGCAGTATGTCCGCCTTGCGCTGCTCATCCACCAGTTCCTGAGTGCGTGCGGCCACCTCCTGCTCGAGCCAGGCCGCGTGCTGTTCCATCGTGTGCATCACGTGGTCGATCAGGGACTTGGCTCTGTGGTTGGTTGGATGCGCGGTTTGAGGTGGTGGGTTGTGCTTGATCGACATCTAAAGCCATCGCACATCTAGACCGACCGCACATCTAAGCCCATCTCACAACTATGTGGGGTTTAGATGTGCGATGGGCTTAGATGTGTGATGATGGGTAGAATCAGATGTGCTGTCGGTCTAGATGTGCGATGGGTTTACATTTCAGATGGCACGCTCGATTGGGTTTTGGTGGGGATGTTTGTCTGTTGAAAAACAATTTCTT
Organism: Sphaerolaimus hirsutus; assembly: GCA_964036195.1. Classification (NCBI taxonomy): domain Eukaryota; kingdom Metazoa; phylum Nematoda; class Chromadorea; order Monhysterida; family Sphaerolaimidae; genus Sphaerolaimus; species Sphaerolaimus hirsutus. Next base: position 14,807,685 of record OZ038459.1, read on the forward strand.
TGGCTAGCTACAGCTTGGGCTATAGTGATGGAATTGCCCCATGGGCGCTTGGCGCCATTTTTTCTAGCGCGTTTCCATCACTACAGGGTTGTCAACAAAATTTTTTTTTATGGAAAACGGAAAGTGCAGCAGTTTTGCACTAGCTGTAAAATGTAAATGGAAATTTTTTTACAAACGAAAAAAAACGAAATTTGTATGGAAACTGGAAAAAATTGCTGACATCTTTGCAGAAAATTTGCCGGAAACATAAAAATTCACATAATTGAAAACGGTACTATCTACTGATATGGGCGGGGGGGGGGGGCAAAAGCAAACGCACGACGACTTGACGCCCTTCTTCAGCTCGGACTTGACCTTGCCCAAATCGGGCCGCTTCTCGTAGTCCTCGTGCCAGCACTCGCGCATCAGATCGATCACTCCCTTGGGCACCTCGTCCGCTTCCAGCTCGTCGATGTCGGGCCGGATGGGCGGGCGCTCGCCCTTGCGCACGCGGTACACGATTTCTGGCAGGTGGGTTTGGGTGTATAAAGGGGTATTCTATCGGTGATGACTTTATGGAAAATATGCTTTTTTCTGTCAGCGTGCAGGACTAGGGTGTCAAATTTCCGTTTCCGTTTTCCGTTTCCGCCTTTCCGCAGGAAAATTTTTTACCTTTCCGTTTTCCGTTTTCCGGCAGCCGAAAAATTTTTACCTTTCCGTTTTCCGTTTTCCGGCAGCCAAAAAATTTTTACCTTTCCGTTTTCCGTTTTCCGGCAGCTGAAAATTTTTTACCTTTCCGTTTCCGTTTTTCCGGCCCATTTTTCCGTTTTCCGGCTGAAAAATTTTTACCTTTCCGTTTCCGTTTTACCAGGCCATTTTTCCATTTTCTGGCTTGATTTTCAGTTTTCTGGCATGTTTCCATTGTTTTTCCAATCTGTATTTATCTTCAATTGGCTCATCCCATTGTGTTGTTTTTGTCTCTTGGAGCAGCATTGACAACTGTGATTTCAGGGTCAGTGAAACAGGTGCTGTGAACCCAATTGGGTCATATGCTGACACCAATAATTTATTCAAGTTTCATCTGGTTGGTGTTGTGATGCTGTCAATTTGCAATTTTGGTGTTGATATTGCCAGCATGTCCGTTCAGTGATTTTATTTCATGCCCATTATTGCGACAATTTTATTCACCTTTGGACTCCTGTCGTTTTCTGCTATTTCATTCATGACTGATCTGGAGTTTGACAGCCATTCCCTCATGTTCATAGAACATTGTGTCAATAAAGCTTTGACTTTGTAATATAGTTCAAAAACTTCAACTTCATTCGTGACACTCATGATGAAGTTATCGATGTAAATGTTGTTTATTATCATCGCCAACTGGTTTTGTTCCCCTTCATTTTCTTCATATTCATTCATGTTGTTTATTGTCACATTTAAATGGTATTTTATGACTGCTCCCAAAATTGCTGGGCTGCAGACAAGTCCAAACAGTACGCGTTTAAAACGAAGTACTATTAAGTTTTTTTCAGTTACTGGTTTTGAGGCATCTTTCAGCCAGAAAAATTGTGTGTAGTCTCTAGCTTGGTCATGCAATCCTATATGAAAAAATGCCTTTTCAATATCGGCAATTAATGCTATATTGCCTGCCCTGAACCTCAGGAGTAGGCCCAGTGCTAATGGTGTTGTTATTGGTCCTCTAAAAAGGCACTCATTGAAACTGGGCTCACCTGCCGACCCATCGTACACGATTCTGCATGATGTCGATTTGCCCGGTGTGATTACTGGCTGGTGTGGCAGGTAATGAGTCCCCTTGTTGTCTGTTTTGTTGTCACAGATCTCAATTATTCTCTTTTCTAGTTGGTCATCCAAAACTTTCCGGTATTGTTTGAATAAGTTTGGATCTTTGTTGAATCTTCTTATCAGTGATTTAAACCGCACCAAGGCTTCTGCTTTTCCCGTGGGCAGGTCACTGATACTCTCTTTATACGGCCAGTCAATATAGTATCATTTGTTGTTGTCGTTGAATTTTATGCTATTTATTATCATCTCCTCTGCAATGTTGTCATCAATTGCATAGGGGTCATCAGTGATTCCCACTGCTTCTAGACTGTGAAACTGTGGTAGTGTTTCCTTTCCTATGGCCACTATGGCTACTTTTTGATGATTTTTTGTTGGTTCAGTTAAGCTTGAACTACAAGTGAAGTTACAGGCATGATCCATAGTTGCAGAATGTACAGCTACCACAATCAAAGCCAAACAGGCAAACCTGCATGCAGGTTTTCCTTCTGCAAATTTGTCTATTACCGTGCTAATTTCACTTTATTTTTTTCCGTTTCCGTGAAAGTTTTGCTTTCCGTTTTCCGTTTTCCGGCATTTCATTTTTCCGTTTTCCGTTTTCCGGCCGACAATTTTTTTTACCTTTCCGTTTTCCGTTTTCCGCTGAGTGAAATTTTTTTACCTTTCCGTTTTCCGTTTTCCGGCAGAAATTTTTTTTTTACCTTTCCGTTTTCCGTTTTCCGTAAAGTGAAAAATTTTTACCTTTCCGTTTTCCGTAAAAAAAATTTTTTGACACCCTATGCAGGACCGCACACCATATTAAATCCACCCATTTGAGAAATTTCCCAAACATCTCTCGCAATAATTTTTCAAATCAAGTTTCTAAATCAATTGCAAAATGCAGAAAATCGTCGCGTCAACCTTCGGTGGCCTTGCCCGAGCCCGCGTATGCCGGCTTCCTGTTGATGATCTCCGACATGACGATGGCCACCGCGTACACGTCAGCCGGCAGCCACACCTGTGTCACGTTTAATTGACCCGACAGTATTTTCGGGTACCCCGGGTTAGTGATGTAAAAGCGCCATGGATCTGGCGCCTGGCGCTAGCGCCAAAGCAAAAAGCGCCATGGCGCATTTGGCGCTTGGCGCTATTTTGCTGTGGCGCCATTGGCGCTTGGCGCCATGCCTATGAAAAGCGCCATGGTGCTTTCGACGCTTGGCGCTATTTTTGACCGGCGGCAGGAACAAAATACCTGGCGCTGGCGCCTGGTGCTAGCGCCAAAGCAAAAAGCGCCATGGCGCTTGGCGCCATTTTGCTCTGGCGCCATTGGCGCTTGGTGCTAGGGGTCGGGAAAGCGCCATGGTGCTTTTGGCGCTTGGCGCCAAAGTTCTGGCTCTTTTCACATCACTACCCCGGTTTTTAGTTTTGTAGTTTTTCGGGCTTTATTGGAAGTAATGCGCTGGGGGCAGTCCCAGCCACTGTAAAGTGTCGAATGTCATGTAAAATGTCAATCAAACAAAAAAAGAAAAAATCTTGTTATTGAACTTTGTATGACATATGCACTTTACATAATATCATGACAATTGACACATTGCATGACATTTTACATGGCAATTCGCACTTTATTACACACTTTACAGGGTCTGGGATTGGCAACTGGACCGATCCAGTGTGTTTTTGGCGGAAAATCGATCAAAATGCGCTGACCAATTAAATCGCGCACCTGACTGGTGTCGTTGGCGTTCACTTTTCCGCGCAGTATCTCCGGCGCGAACCACAACTGCGCCTTGGGCGCCAAGCGGTCGTTCCGACGGACGACTAGACATCCGTAGTCGGCCAGGGGGCCGTCCCAGACACTGTCAAATGTCGTGTAAAATGTCAAATGTCGTGCAAAGTGTCAAAAGTCATCTAAAATGCCCTGCAAAATGGCAACTTGGTTGCAGGGCATTTTACATGACTCTTGCGACATTGCAAGACATTTGACGTTTTACAGGGCACTTGACAAGGTCTGGGATTGGCACCAGCTTGAGCTGCCAGCGATCGTCTATGAGGCAGTTGGACGAGTTCAGCCGGCCGTGCCAGTGCAGGTGCGACTTTTGCAAGAACAGCATGCCCTGCGTTTTTGCCACAGGCTATTTGTGTTTCACTTTTGTTGCGTGAGTCGATCGTCACATTCGCTCGCAGACTTGGGCTTGTTTATCGGGAAAATAAATCGCACCGTGTAAATGTGTACTTTTAAGTTAAGTGTAAAATGCCCTTTTGCACTTTACCTGGAAATTTAAATGTCGTGTTTGCTTGATTAATTCCCCCTTGAATAGCTGTCCCCTCCTTGAATAGCCCCCCCCCTCAAAAAGTCTGATGAAAAATATTTCCCCAGGGGAATTATTTAAGTATATATAGTACATGATATCTGACAAATATGCTACACACGGTGCGCGCTTGATCCCAAAAAACTTCACACACATGCAGCAGGTCCCTGATCAGCGCCCACTTGAAGTACCAATCCATGACGGTGCTCACGCCCGTGTCGCTGCGGAATATCTCGTAGAGGGAGCCGCGCGGCATCCACTTCCACACGGACATCACCTGGGGCCCGCTGTCGTACACCAGCCCCACCAGGGGGCACAGGTTCGTGTGTTCCATCTTGGTGCTCTGTTTGGGGCGTTGATTCTCGTGTGTGTTTTGAGTTGGTGTGAATTTTTTTTTATGTAGGCCTACTAGTCATGTAGACCCGTCAATCATATATTTCTACTCGCTACTCATATATGTACCTGCTAGTCATCTATAGTCCTAATTGCAGGGGGCATATATGACTATTAGGGGTGAATTAGTGGCAGTAGGTTTACATTCTTAATATTTAGAGTACCTATGTACCATGGGCCACTGTGTGTGTGTGTACTCGCTGTGGCGCCAGGTCCATTCTGGTGTGGGGGTTGGCATTGTTGTTGCAACTGCAGCACTTTACCAACTGCTACTATTTTGCTGAAAGCATACTTGCGCTGGGAGTTTACTTGCATATTGAGAGTAAATTACTTGCACTGAGAGTTTACCTGCACTGGGAGTTCCCCTGCGTGCACTCAGATTGTTTTTGACACTTTTTTGATGACACCGCTGTCAGAAACTTTAACAAACTGAAATGTGTAACAACTGATTTATGAGTTTTTATCAATTTCCCTTTGAGTGGTGTCATCAAACGGGTAAAGAAGACAATGCAGCCGCCTCCGAGCACACACCTTCAAAATCTCAATATGGTCGGGGTCGTGTTTCATAACGACTTTCTGCACGCCAGTTTTCTTGACGCGCACTTGCGCCCCCTTCAAGTAGTATAGATTTCGCATTTTTCTTTGGCGAGCCTTCGCCCCCGCGCTCATGTGCGTCATGCTGGTCACGATCGACACCAAACTACCCATTTCTTCCTCCTGAAAAGCGTTTTGGGGTACATTTGGGGTTTAAAGGATACCGCGAATTTGGTGTCGGCAATTTCAAAGGGTAAATTCAATCAAAAGGTATTGGAAAGTTCAACTGTTGGCATTGGTATTTACTGTATTTCCTCGAAATACTCCCTCGCAATACCCCTATCGAAATACCCCCCTCGAAATACCCCCCCCCCCCCCTCCTCAAAATGACCACTATGAATTGATAGAGCCCCTCGAATTATCCCCAACGATGGGTAAGTTCTCCAAAAAAAAACACTTTCTGTGTTTTGAGTTTTTCAAAAATGAATACCTGTGTTTTGAGTTTTTTTCTTGAAAAAAACTTGAGTAACTCTGTTTTTATTTCTGTGTTTTTTGTAAAAACTTGAGTTTTTTGAGTTTTTTTCTAAAAAAACTTGAGTTTTTTCCAAAAAAAATTCAAGTTTTCCCCCAAAAATTTTGATTTACAGCATTTCGATCTGGAAACAGTGGTTTTCTTATAAAATATTGTTTTTGCACATGTTTTAACCACACATAACATTTGTGTATTCATTCAAGTGTCAAAAAAGTCCTTAAAAATGTCCAGAATGAGGACATCAACATCACAACACCAGCAACAAAATGCCCAGAAATGACAATTTACGCAGTACTCCAAAATTCTTCAATGGATGTGCACTGTATGGAAGACTACAGAATTGATTTGAACGACAACTATCATATTACCTCGAAATACCCCCATGGGCATTATTATTTCGTCAGAAAGTTTTGTAAGGATCATAGAAGATAGTAGGCATTTACGTACCCAAAACAGGTTATAAATGCGTACAAACAGGATATATTTGAAATAAACATGTAGTCAGCTACACAACCTAGTACAGTCTATGTGTAGCTGCGATGCAAATTAGCAGTAATAAATACATCATGTACATTGGATACATGATGTACATCATCCCGGAGGGGGGTATTTCAAGGGGGGCGGGGCTTATTATTTCACCAGTCCATTTTGAGGGGAGTTAATTCAAGGGGGGTTTATTCAAGGTAATCAGGTATACTTAAATGTCGGAACTTAAATTGTCAAATCCACCATGAGATGTGCATGCCATCTTTTATTTTTTTTTGTACCATTATAAAATATGAATACATTATGTACATATTTACATACTATAGATGCTTATCTTATCTTGTTTAGTTTAACTGAATAAATGTGCATTCAACCACTTCGCTGAAAAAAACACAAAAACTCAAAAAACGTTTCTGTGTTTCCGTGTTTCTGAGTTCTCCAAAAAAAAACTCATTTGAGTTTTGAGTTTTTCAAAATTTATGAGTTTCTGTGTTTCTGTGTAAAACAAAAACACAGAAACTCAATGAGTTTCTGTGTTCAATTTCTGTGTTTTTTCCATCGTTGATTATCCCCCAAAATTGAGTGTAAACAAAACGTAAATGACAAAAACTAGGGTGTCAACTTTCCGTTTTTCCGTTTTCCGTTTCCGCTTTCCGCAGGCAAATTTTTTTCCGTTTCCGTTTCCATTTTCCGGCTGCAAAATTTTTTTGCCGTTTCCGTTTCCGTTTTTCCGGCCCATTTTCCGTTTTCCGGCTAAATTTTCAGTTTTTCCGTCTCTTTTCCGTTTTCCGGCTCAATTGTCTTTTTTTCCAACTTTTTTCATTTTCCAGCTCAATTTTCTGTTGCCGAACTGGTAAACATGCATGAAAGTTCATAATTATGTGAATTTTTTATATTTCTAGCAAGATTTCAGCAAATTTTTTTATTTCCAGATAAATTTCTGCAATTTTTTTTCCATTTCCGGCAAAATTTCAGCAAGTTTTTTTCCGTTTCCGGCATAATTGTTGCAAATTTTTCCGTTTCCGTTTCCGTTTTCCGGCCTTTCATTTTTCCGTTTTCCGTTTTCCGGCAAGTGCAAATTTTTTTCCGTTTCCGTTTCCTTTTTCCGGCAAGTTCAAAATTTTTTCCGTTTCCGTTTCCGTTTTCCGCCAAAAAGTTTTTGTTGACACCCTACAAAAACTGCGGTTTGTCATCCAGGAAATGCAGACCACGTGAAAACAATGACTGTGTTACGTTAGAACAGGTACATACTTATATGGTACTTATACAAACCCCCCCTCGAAATAACCCCCTCAAAATTTCAACAATGGAAAATCAACCCCCGGGGGGTATTTCGAGGAAATACGATATATCAGTATCGAAATGGGGAAGTGTTTTCGACACGCCCAGAAACGTAACTGAACTGACCAATTTTTCTGGGCTGATCAACTCCGGATAGTGGACAGTCCATGATGCCACTTGTTGATCGTGTTCAGCGATTTTCGTTCTCACAAATACGGCTACAAATAGCATGATCACCATAATTAATACGATTAGACAGCCAATGCCAAGGAAAACCTGAGACGAAATCAAATTTGCGCGACGTGTTTTTTTGGTATCCCGATTCATTGTGTCTGAAATGAGCAAGTCTGAAGTTATAAATACTGAACATGGCCTGTCCACTGTTTATAGCAAGATACTAAGATCTGGTGTCATTTAATCTGGGAAGCATAGCGGTTAGTGCACTGGAAAGCCGATTCTCACTGTGTGGGTTCGAATCCCACCTCAGACCATTACATTTTTCAATTATACGCTGTCCGATTTAGCGTGGTTCCAGTTTGAAACACCGTGGAATCTGACTGAATTTGATTTTGCATACAACACAATCAATCGGGCTGCCTCATAGAAAACGTTTAGGACTGTAAAATTTCGCACCAGAGTGTTGTCATCGCTGATGCACTTTTTCCCGTCAAATCCACAAGGTGGTTCGTCCAATGGGGGGCTGGGGGGTTGGTTATAAAATTGCACTTTTCATTTTACCCATTCATTATGTTATTTGTTCAAATCTTTATGATTCCTTTTGAGTGGAAAAATTATAAGGTAACTAGACCCAAAACACAGAAATGGTTTGCATAAAATAAAACCCATATAAAATAAAACTATATCAGTAGATTTCCCCATGAATGTATTCATTCCTTCATGTTGGATTTGTTCAGTGTAATTTTATCAGACAACACCTGCCGCCCCAATATTCCCAAATTTTGTTTTCTGTCAATAGATTTTCAAACACCTGAAAATTTATTAAATTTACATTTGAATGGCGGATACAAAACATGCAAACATTTAAACATAGTCCTAGATGGGGCGCAGATTCAATTAACCTGACACTTTTTTCAACTGGTCAAATAAATATAGGTATTTTCCCATCAGGTGCCGGTTCCGCAAGTGGACAAGTGAAGAGTTAAAACATAAGAGTTGAGTAAAATGACATATGGCAAGTTAAGAGTAAAGTTAAATGATAAATGATGAGTTAAGAGACCAGAGTAAAGTTAAATGACAAATGATTAGTTAAGAGATAAGAGTAAAGTTAAGAGTCAAGCAACTGTATCCAAATCTTATTTTTTCGTATCCAAATCTTATTTTTTTGTATCCAAATCTTATGTCGGGAAATAGATTTGGATACAAAAACACAAGATCTGGATACGAAAAATAAGATTTGGATACACTTGCTTGACTCTTAACTTTACTTTTATCTCTTAACTAATCATTTGTCATTTAACTTTACTCTTAAATTTACTCTTGTCTCTTAACTCATCATTTATCATTTAACTTTACTCTTAACTTGCCATTTGTCATTTTACTCAACTCTTAACTTTTAACTCTTAACTTTTCCACTTGCGGAACTGGCCCCTGGTATATTACCTCAAGTGGGTTTTGCAAAGGTAGGTGTTAACTCTCGCTGAGTAGTTACAAAAACCACTCAAAACATGTCACCAAGTGCCAATGGCGCCATGGCACGGTGCCATTTGGCACCCTCAAATGGCACCAGTACCATGTCCAGGATTGTGAAATGTCCAGGGGCATTGGATGTCCACAGCTGCTGTGTCACAATTAGACTGACCGGCACCAGATTTACAGAATAGCGTCAGGCTACTTAAATCTCAACCCCTGTCGTTGTTGCTGTTGGCACTCACATCCGATAGTTCATCCTCATGTGTCTTTATGAGCATGGCTCTTCGATATGTATTCGAGTTTGCATCGACGCCAACAACTACAATTGTCGGTTTCAGGCCGCCATCTTCCGGTGAAATTTCCACGTGCCCAGTGACTCCTTGAAATTATTTGTCTTTCAGGTGCATATTTTTGGCATGTAAAACCTCGAATAAGACCCCAGGAGAGTTATTCTTTGGTCAGAAGTTTTTGAGTGGGAGTTTTTCGAGGGGGAGTTACTTTTTCTTCGGAGAACTTGGACTCATGTAATCCAGGTATTACAGTTCAAAAAACACGAAAAGGTGTTTTTAACTGTTCAAATACGCTGCGTACACGTTTTGTATCTGCAGTCGCTAACATTCTTTTGTATTTTCATCCATCTTTTTCACCATCTTTTTCACCCAGAGGCATCTCTTTCACCCAGATGCGGCAGTTATTCGAGGGGCTATTTTCCTCATCCAGCCAATTGGCGGGGGTTATTCAAGGGGGAGTTATTCAAGAATATATGATATATTGGGTGCACTCGCCTTGAAAAGACATGGAATATGCGGCTTTGACGATGGCCTCGCCATCCTCCACCCCCCGGCCGCCATCTTGGATCGATTTGTTCAACGCCCGCGCGTACAGCATGGTCGCATCGTACAGGTATGGCGAGAATACCGAGCCCTGCGATTTGGCCGAAAATACAGTAATAGTTTCGTGGCGTTGATTACGGCTTCTAAAGTTCCCTTCGCTATCGATTCGCACACTAGCGACACTGCGTTTTTTTCAGACTTGACGCGCGCTCATTTTTGTTTCTGAAAATCACAAGTTTGTGTGAGAGAAACGTCGATAATAGGCGCGCGCGCGGCCGAGCAATTTCGCATGCAGTTTAGAAATCACTGGCTGGCGCGAGTGGGCGGAGTCACGTGGGGCACAGACGTCGATGCTACTACTGCACTAAGTACAGTCACTGCAGTACATGCTACTACAGTCATAAAAGCTGACATAAACAGCGCCGACCATGGGGAAGCTGTCCAACGGCCACCTGGTGGTGTTGTAGCGCGTCGAGTAGTTCCACGGCTCCGCGTCCATTATCTGGGGCTGGACGATTTCCCGCCGAAACTCCATCTCGTATGCCTCGTCCTCTACGTGCTGGTGGAACTGCGACATTGAGTGTCTTTTACGGGTGGTTTTTGTTATATATTTGGGGTCTTCGAATGAGCCCCCCCCTCAAATAAAGCCTCATCTGAGGATACCACCTGGGGCAGTCCCGAGCTCTGTAAAGTTTAAACTCAAGTGTCAAATGCTATGTAAAATGCATAGTTGTGAAAACGTATTTACGTTTACTCGACTTTTACGTATACTCGAGTACTGCGTAAATACGTCTACGTTTCCTCCCGAAAAAAATACCGGTACTCACTTACGCGCGTACTTTTTGAAAGTACGCGAGTACAGGAAACGTAATTCCAAAAAATTAATGGGGTGCAAAACAAGCAAAAACTATTCAAACGAATTGAAGTAGGTGTGAAAATCGCAGCGGCAATGATCAAAGTTGCGACGGGTAGGGAAAGCGATGACTTCCACGTTTGCACTACTCACCTTTATGTTTTTCTGAGTACAAAATTGAAAAAATACTAGCTTTTACGTTTTCCTTTAGTAAAAATACTGGTATTTACGTTTACTCACGTTTTACGCAGCGTAAAAGTATAAAAAAAATACTTTACGTTTTATGTACTCAGCGTTGAGTAAAAAATAAATACTTAAGGTTTAGATTACTTTGAAAAAAGTTCAGTATTTTTAACAACGCTGGTAAAATGTCAATCAAAAGAAAAAATATTACTGAAATTTGCATGACAATTGACACTTTGCCTGAGACTTTGCATGACAATTGACAGATTTGTATGACATTAGTCATAACATTTGACACCTGACTTTACAGTTTACAGGGTTTAGGACTACCACCAGACCAGTTCTTAGTGGGCTGGGAAAGATGGGTAACCCCCTCAAGACATCCCTACAAATTTCCACCAACCAGCATGGTATATTTCATCGCTTGCACGGCGGCATCGTTGTTTTTTGAGTCTTCGTTATCTAGCCAGAATGGGTTCTCTTGTACGCTGCTCACCGTTTGCATGTACAGCAGAAACACGAGTATATAGCCGCTCTGAAGCGCGGGATTAAATTAGCCCGACATGATTTTCGGGCAGCCCGATTTATTTTCTGAGGAATTATATGCAGATGTGCCCAGCCCATGTATTGTGGAAGTCACTTTTTATTTAACCGAGTTACCCATTGCGATACAATTCTCCCAAATGAAAATGTTGAGCGAAGCGTGCAATTTAAAGCGAGCGATTAAATGGAATTTTTATCAAAATATAATTTTTATGGAAATCAGAAAAAGCAAAGGTAAAAAGGTTGCCTTCAGAAAACCCCACAAGTTGTGTCTACTCAACCCAAAGCATTATTTTCAATACAATAAATCGGCCAGTCCAAAAATATGGCGGGCTAATTGAATCTGGTCCCTGGTGCATGCCGCGCGCTTGACTGGCGAGCAGAATACGGCGAAAGTCTTCGTGATTATCCACGCAGACGAATATCACTGCGTTGCCACTCGAAAAAGATAATGTATTGGTTGTTGCAAAATCGGGCAGAGCTCTGCCCTGTGGGCATTTGAAAATGTGACTGTCTGCCACGTTTTTCACTTGCGTTGCTACCGTATTTCTTCTAATATAACGGCACACTTCTAATATAACGGCAAGTGTAGATAAAGCCATAACACAAGACAAATACGAAAAGATATTCATTCTTAACAACGCACCTCTGACATTTTCCTTCGCATCATCCATAAACTCGTCAATCTCTTCATCCGTAGGCGAGGCGGCATCGACCAACTTTTTGGCAGCCATTGTCTGACTGCGGCCCTTTTCCGTAATTAGTTTCTGTACTGCCTGTGGGTATGGAATTGAGGTGTCGTTTACATTTCAGTTCATACGCCGCTTATATTCCGTATTAGTGATGTAAAAGCGCCATGGCGCCTGTCGCTAGCGCCATAGATCAAAACGCCAAGGCGCTTGGCGCAATCTTGCTGCGGCGCTTTTGACGCTTGGCGCCATGCCCAAGATGAGCGCCATGGCGCTTAGCGCTAGTTTTCGGTGACGCTAGGAACAAAACAAAGTCCCACGGCACTTTTGGCTCTTTTGGCATCATTTTGCTCTGGCGCCATTGGCGCTTGGCACTAAGTGTTAGAAAAAGGCGCTTTTGGCGCTTGGCGCTCTTTACATTACTCTTCCATATACACCATTCCATCGGCGACTTGGTGCTGGACTGTGGAAGGTGTGTAGCCAACAACTCACATCTGTGAGCAGTTTGCACTCTGCGCGTGCCTTGTCGTCGGTGCTGAGCCAGCCAATGCGGTTCCAATTGTACTGGTCCATCCAGTCGAGCAGCGCCAATGCGAACCTGCACTTTGGAAATCGTCGTGGTCTGATTGAAAGGATAGCAAGTAGGGTGTCAATTTTTTTTACGGAAAACGGAAAGATATTGGCTGCGGGAAACGGAAATCGGAAAGTTGACACACCCTAAATTGACAAGTCAATTTTGAGTTATAGTTGTAAAGTTGACACAGTTGTAAAGATTCGGGCTACCATCGAGTGCACGAAAATTGAATACGTGAATATGTACATGAAGACTTCCGCAAAAAATGAATTGTAGTAGCGGAAAATGTTTTTAACATGTACCAATTCGCAAGAAATTATTCTGTTGTACTATACGTAAATACTTCTTATACTTTTACAAAAACACCCCACATTTCTAAAAATATCAGCCAAAAGATCACCCCCTCCCCCATCCAACATCATTTACCCCCCCCCCCCCCCTTCGAACTGACCTGCCCTGACTGGCGACCGTCCTGACGAATGTTGAGAACCGGTTCCTGTCGTCCAAGCTGGCGTCCGACGCCGCCCACGAGATCACGGGCACGTGCTTGAACAGCGCGTTCGGCGAGAACACCACCGCCGCCTGAGGTTGTTTACAGATTGGCGGTTTGTGTTATTGGCTCTCGTGTTGGATTTGGCAAGGAAGTTTTTAGGCCCGGTTTTGGACAGTTGCCAAAGTGTGTGTATTTTTATTTGTAAAATATCCTATTTACGTACTCCAGTGTTGAGTAGGTAAATACCCTTACATTTCATCCCAATCCCAACGAGACCCAGTAGCAGTACCTACTACCTATACTCGCTATAGGTACTTTGAAATGTTTTGGGTACTTTTAACAACTTTGCTGTTTTGGTCGGCGCTTTCATACAGGAAAGTGCAAAACGTTGGAAAACGAAAACGAAAAAAATTGGGAAAAAACACTTCATAAGTTTTTGCCTCGTGAATTTTTGGGCAAAGCCGTCCCAGGAGAAAAATACCTAAAAATGTTGAAAATTCGAATTTAACTGTACATATTTCATTCATTTTACAATAAATTTTTTCAGTCCGATCTATCTGTGCTAATTAAGTACCTCATTACGGGTTTTGGCGGAAAACAGAGTTGAGCCAAGCCAACTAAATCGCTTACCAGACTGCAGGGCGGGCCGAGCAGCACGTCGATCTGCTGCAGGAAGAGCAGATACTGTGCAGCGTATGCGGCCAGCTTCTCGTTGCATTGCGGGAAGGTCACGAAGAAACTGCGGTGGGCTGTTTGGTTAGTACTATTTAGAACTGGAGAGATCCAAAAGAATAGCACATTCTCTTGGTGAGGAGAGTATAGAGCCTGTCAACTTTCCGCTTTTCGGCGGAAAAATTTTTACCCTTTCCGTTTTTCGTCAGCTGAAAACTTTACCCTTTCTATTTTCCGGCGGCCGAAAAATTTTACCTCTCCGTTTCCTATAAAATTTTTTTTGCCACTCGAGTTTGAACCGCACACAGTATTTTTCTGAACGAAACACTCCATCATGATGGCATCATTAATAAAATAACAAATTTTCAACAAAAAAAAATCAGGCAGGAGACACGCTCGGTTCTGCCTTTTTCTTTTTTCGTGAAAGTGCGCACAAAAGTTTCTTGACCAGCTCGCGTGTGACCAGCGACTAAGGCATAAGTAGGGTGTCAAATTTCCGTTTCCGTTTCCGCCTTTCCGCAGGAAAATTTTTTACCTTTCCGTTTTCCGGCAGCCGAAAATTTCTTACCATTCCATTTTCCGTTTTCCGGCAGCCGAAAAATTTTTACCTTATCGTTTTCCATTTTCCGGCAGCTGAAAATTTTGTACCTTTCCGTTTCCATTTTTCCGGCCCATTTTTCCGTTTTCCAGCTGAAAAATTTTTACCTTTCCATTTCCGTTTTACCAGGTCATTTTTCCATTTTCTGGCTCGATTTTCAGTTTTCTGGAATTTTTCCATTGTTTTTCCAATCTGTATTTATCTTTTTCCACTATGGTGTTTTGAACTACCAGGTTCTTCTGTCATTCATAATTTTTATCTGTATCCAAATCTGTAAAAAACACAGTAATTTTGGACACATACTTTGCAGTCCGCTGAGTATACTTTTTACTGTTCAGTTACATTGCTAAATTCTTATTGTTGTTGTAGTGTATTTTTGCTACCTTTTGATGATTTTTTGTTGGTTCAGTTAAGCTTCAACTACAAGTGAAGTTACTGGCATGATCCATAGTTGCAGAATGTACAGCTACCACAATCAAAGCCAAACAGGCAAACCTGCATGCAGGTTTTCCTTCTGCAAATTTGTCTATTACCGTGCAAATTTCACTTTATTTTTTCCGTTTCCGTGAAAATTTCGCTTTCTGTTTTCCGTTTTCCGGCATTTCATTTGTCCGTTTTCTGTTTTCCGGCCAACAATTTTTTTTTACCTTTCCGTTTTCCGTTTTCCGCTGAGTGAAATTTTTTTACCTTTCCGTTTTTCGTTTTCCGGCAGAAATTTTTTTTTACCTTACCGTTTTCCGCTGAGTGAAATTTTTTACCTTTCCGTTTTCCGTTTTCTGGCAGAAATTTTTTTTTACCTTTCTGTTTTCCGTTTTCCGGAAAGTGAAAATTTTTTACCTTTCCGTTTTCTGTTTTCCGTAAAAAATTTTTTTTGACACCCTAGGCATAAGTAAATTTTGGACGCATACGTTGCGGGGTCCGCTGAGTATAAATACCTAAATATGTGTATGAAAGTGTAGAATACTGCGAAAGTGGAATGAAAGTGAAGGTAAACGTTTGTAAGTGACCTGACAAATGAAGATATTCAAACAGAAAATATTTTATGGACGTTGCGCATGTTGTCACGTCGTGTTTAATTCTCGCTGTAGAATTTTTAAAGGCATTATATTCTCAATTTAGGTACGTGGACTTGGCAACCATCCAAGGCTGCACTGATTCAACTTTCCAATGGGCTACTCAAACTCGCCGTCAAACCGACTCCATGTGGTACTGGTCTAGTATGCGCAGTCGTTTGATGTCCCTGAGCGCCTTGGTGATGGCGCCGGCGCTGGTGGGGAACGCCATCGTGTCGATCATGGTGGCGGGCGCGCCCGGCCCCGGCAACATCATGCCCACCCGGATGCGCTTCTTGCCTATCGCCGCCTAAAGAACATCGAGAGTACTTGGTATTTTTATAAATGTAGGTACACGGTGCGGCAATTTAGACCTACGCCCTAGATTTCGAATAACTTGTCACTGGGTGGTCGGATTAGCATCAAATTTTAGGTCAACATTAACAACTAAATAGGAAAGGATCCCTACAAATTTGGCTGCGATAGCTCCACTCGTTATCAAGTTATTCATGCAAACGCGTAATTGTCACTTTACAACCACCCCGTGATAGGTTATAAACGAGATCCACTTTTCCGGACCCGGGTCGGGATTAGGATTGGTTTTCTCTCTCTTTATTTTTGCAGCATCATGCCAAAATGCGTGCGCGTGCGGCACTAATCCGCCTTACCGATAAGGAAATCGGCAGACGCTTGAGAAATTGGTTGTAAAGTAAGGTGGTAGTAAAGCGACAATTGCATGAATAACTTGAGAACGAGTGGAGCTATCGCAGCCATGTTGTCAGAGATTATTTCCTATTTAGGTGTTAATGTTGACCTAAAATTTGACGTTAATCCGACCACCCGATGACAAGTTATTCGACATCTAGAGCATAGGTCTAAATTGCCGCACCCTGTATGTGCCACAAAGGTGGAGAGTAGTGATGGAATGGCGCTTGGCGCCATTTTCTCTGGCGCCATTATTTCGAATGGCGCCATGGCGCCTATGGCGCTTGGCGCCATTTTCGCCGGCGCCAATTTGGCGCCCAGCGCCATTGTTTTGGATGGCGCCAGAAATGGCGCCAAAATTCCGCGAATAAATGTGACTAAATAGGACATTTTTGGACATTTTATCGTCGATCGTTACACAGAGCAGTCAATGTCAACATATTTCCTCGAAATACCCCCTCGAATTAACCCCCCCTCGAAGTAACCCCAGGTATTTTCGAGCTGAGTAAAAAAGAACAACCCCTCGAAATACCCCCGTCTGGAATAAAATACATCATGTACACAATGTACATGATGTATTAGGTAATCGATGTCGATATGCATCACAGCCACACATTAGACTAGTTTTTGTGTAGTCATCTAAATACATTTGATACATCTATATATATATATCTTGTTTTGTTACTTTTATTACCAGTTGTGGGTAGGTAAAAGCCCATCTTTATAACAGTCTGTCTCGAAAATTTTTGGGGAAATAATACAACCACCCCTCGAATAACCCCCCTCCCTCGAAATGCCCCCTCAAAATTTACACTCTGAAAAATAAATCCCCTATGGGTATTTTGAGGAAATACATATGGCTGCGATGTAAAGTGGCAGCCATGAAAACATCATATTCATTGCAAACATGATGTATGTACCTTATTACAGACGGGGGTGTCGAGTGGGGGTTATTTTTTTCCCCAGCTCGCTCAGACCTGAGGTATTTCGAAGGGGAATTAACTCAAGGGGTAGTTGGAGCAAATACGGTAACATATTGCTCTTCTAAAAAAGCTTCTGTTATGATATACCTGCTAAAATAGTGTCTTTTCATTTTTTCAGATGGCGCCGTGGCGCCATTTTCTCTGGCGGCCTTTGGCGCCCTGCGCCATTATTTTGAATGGCGCCATGGCGCCATTTTTCCTGGCGCTTTTCCATCACTAGTGGAGAGACATACTGCAGCCAGTCAATCAAGTGCTCTGTCAAGTGGAAAAATATGGAACAAGATTTCAGGTAAACTACCGGTTTGATGTGACGAGCGTTTTATGCCAGATTGGCCCCACACACGCTAGTTGACATCGACACAAATGTCAACTGGTTCCGATCCCCATTCCAAGGTAGCATCTGAAAGTCTTTCGTTGGCTCGCCAGCAAGCTTGTAATTGGGAGTGGAACCAGTTGACATTTGCGTCGATGTCAACTAGCGTGTGTGGCGCCATTATCGCTGCGCACACTAATTTACTACCGGCAAACTCGCATATGTAACAATGGCTTATGCAGGTAATTCAGAAGTTTTTCTATCCCTTAACAGATAACACCAATTTTTTTTCATTTGAAAAGGCACCCTATATTGGCATGTTTAATCTGGGTTAACAAATTACCCACCTGGTTGTACTGGTCAGCTTCATGTACATGCGTCTCTATGTGGTCGAAAGTATCCGCTGTCAATTTTTCAGTAGTATCGTCCGAAGACAAACCGTGGCACCCTGCCAAAATTATAACTGAGCAAAACAATTGCAATGACGTCATTGCAAATTTTCAAAGCCCGTTTCGCTTGGTTAGACTAAATCATTTCCCACCCGCTTTGTGCGGCTTTTATACCGCGGTCCAGTCAATAATAATCCGTCTCATGAAGTAATGCACGTTTGAAAGTAAAGTTGTGGGATCACTGGGGAGGCTTTGCGAAATTCCTAGCAACCATGTTTAAGGTTACGTGTCAAGGAAAACGTGATGGCCTATGCTGGCGCCAGTAGGATTTTGTGTGCCAGCGCCAATCCAATTCCTCAAGTGTACAAGACATGCTACTAGAGAAGTGGTCAGTGAAAAACTCGGCGGACCGCTAAGTACGCGCCCAAAATTACTTATATCTTGGTCGATAACGCGCTAACAGGAAACTTATGTACGCACTTCCCCCCCAAAAAAAAAAAAAATTTAAAAAGGAAAAAAGGGCGGAGTCAAGCACAACCAAGTATGCTTCTTGCCTGAAATCCTTTGTTGTTTTTTGGAACAATTTTTTTTAGTAACGATGCTGTCATGCGCTGGAGTGCTTCCTTCGGTAAAATGCATGCGGTCCGCAGAGTATCAGTGTTTTACGCGGCGAATTAGGTGTGTCCAAACTGACACTTCCTATTTACAAGTTTTGTTTACCGTGACCTCCCACTTCTTCATTTACCTGTAACATATATGTAGGTAGGTATTTATAATTATGATCGGCTTTTTATTATTTGTATCTACTGCGGATTTGGCACCAGGGTATCCTTACCTAAAAGATGGATTTTTTCGTGTTTTGTCCAAAATTGCGGGGCACCAGCGCCATGGCGCCACGCCACACCACTCAGTTCGTTTACGCTGATCACTATTTATTTGTTACCGTATTCATTGTAATAAAATGTGTACAGAAAATATGCCGTCACTGTATAAAAATGCGACGGATGCGCCAGGTGAATCCTGAAGTGTCTGATAATTGAGATATATTTAGGACTTGAGATTATTTTGACAAACTAAAAGGAATTGTACAATTCTATTTGAGCGGATACGGTACAATAGAAATTAAAAGTCATGTGTGCAAAGTGTCACGTGCATGGTTGGTTTTAGTAAAATTCTTTTTACTAAAATTGTATTTTATTTTTATTAAAATTGTATTTTATTTTAATTTTAATCATGTTTCATTTTATTTTATTTTATTCTGAAATGTCATTAATAAAATGAAATGAAACCATTTTACAAATATTTACAAATATTTTACAAAACTTTTACAAAAAATCGGAATTTTGGATGCAAGGCGAAAAAACAATGTGCACACTAGAAGCATGCAGATGAATACAAAAAAAATTAATGTAGACTTGTGTCACAGGGTTGCTACAGGTATAATATTTTGAATTTTGACCCTTACATACAGGGGCCGGATAGATATGTATCTAATTGCTCTTCCCAAAAGATAGCTAAAAAATTGTTTTTCTAAAAAAGTGGTTCAATACATAGGTTTTTTCAACATATGGAATGAAGAAAATGGGAAGAGAATCACATAAATTAATGATTTTTAAGGTGAAAATATATTTAAAGATGTTAAAATTTTCAATTTTGAGCAAAGATATTTTCCAATCACAACAATGAAAGCAACAGCAAGGCACCAGTTCTGCAAATTGGCAGCTAGAAGTTAAGCAACAGGATAGAAAACCTTAAGTCGAATTTTACAGACATTCAAGTTTTTGTAAAATTTTACTGAAATTGTACAAAAATTCGAATTTTTGTAAAATTGTATTTTTATTTCATTAATTTTCCCTTTTATTTTATTTTATTTATCAATTTTCCATTTTATTTTTATTTTATTTTTATTTATTTCTGAGATTTTGCCAACCCTGGTCACGTGCGCTTGACTTTTACGTTGAGCTGTAGTCGCAGCTTTGCAATAACAATTGCAATAAGGGATTTGCATGTTTAATCTTCTCAAACTGAAAATCGGGTGAGACACATAAATCAGAGGATAAATTATAATTACCCAGCACCGTAGTAGCTTCCATTAGAGAATTATACTACTTTGGATGGGCAAATGAAAAGAGCTTCCGCCCACGTCCACACGTCATTATTTCGGGGGTCGTGTTCAACAAAAGTACGTTGCAAAAGCGTATTTACGCTTATCCCGGTGTTTGGCTGAGTATTCATACTGAAGTTTACACTTTTATAAAAATTTGTACGCTTTCCTTTCCGGAATACCCGCTAACTGGGAGAGCGCAATTTTTTTTGCACATGTCCCTGTTTTATGCTTTTGAGAAAATGTCAAAACAGTAAGTGTATATAAAGAACGGCGTGCATTTTATACCTGTAGTTGCCTGTAGTTCCACGGCGTTTCCACAAAATGCACTTGGACAGGAATATTTTGCTGTTTGTGAATTGTGAAACATTTGGATTGTGTGAAACACCGTGCGTCACCAAACACGGTTTGTTCATTTGTTTTGAAATGGGCTGCGCGCGAAAAAGTGTACTTAGGTCTGTCTTCACGCTGACGCTGGCAGATGCTTCACAAAATACACTAATCGTTTACTCTTTCACATGCTCAGCATGCCTACAAAGGTGCCATAAAGTGTTTCAAAGGCATTGTAAGCAGGGTTGGTTTAAGTAAAATTCTTTTTACTAAAATTGTATTTTATTTTTATTAAACTTGTGTTTTATTTTTTTTTTATTCATGTTTCATTTTATTTTATTTTATTCTGAAATGTCATTAATAAAATAAAATGAAACCATTTTGCAAAAATTGTACAAATATTTTACAAAAATTTTACAAAAAATTGGGATCTTGCATGCAAAACCACAGAACAATGTGCACGCTAGAAGAATGCAGATGAATAGAAAGAAATTTTGAATGTTGACTTGTGATACGGGTTGCGACATGGGTACCTTGAATTGTGACCCTCGCAAGGGCTGGATAGATACATATACCTAATTGCTCCTACGGACGGAAAAATATCTAAAAAAATTATTTTTGGGGTGTGGTGGTTCAATAGATTGTTTTTTTTCTTCACGGTATGGAATGAATAAAATGGGAAACATCACATGAATTAGTGATTTTTAAGGTGAAAATATATAAAAAGATGTGAAAATTTGCAATTTTGAGCAAAAATATTTTTCAATCACAACAATGAAAGCAACAACAAGGCACCAGTTCTGCAAATTGGCAGCTAGAAACGTAAGCAACAGGATAGAAAACTTATTATATAATTTTACATACACTGGAGTTTTTGTAAAATTTTACTAAAATTTTACAAAAATTCGAATTTTAGTAAAATTGTATTTTTATTTTATTAATTTTCCATTTTATTTTTTTTTATTCTTCAATTCTCCATTTTATTTGTATTTTATTTTTATTTTTTCTGAGATTTTGCCAACCCTGATTGTAAGTACCTGAATGTGAAGTTAAAGCCAAGACACGAGATTCACAGAAATTTTCTGACGTCGATATCATACACTGGCGTCGCAAACGGTGTTTCTCTGAGAAAATACTGTTCTCTTGTCATCGTGATAAACGCAAAACACTACCTACTCATCAATTATTTGAATTTTCAATTTCCCAATTTCTCTAGATTGTTTGAATTAAGCAGTGAAAACCTCCAACCACCTAAAACGTTCACATTTCTCATTTAGAAACTCCACAAAGCCGTAATCTAACCCATCTTTACGTCACAAACCTTCCCATTTCCCTCGTGCCGGCTTCCATTCGATTAGCGAGCACCCGGGAGAACTTTGTTTATGCGCACATCCGTGGCGTAAACGCTAACGTGGCGTAACTGCGAGCAGCTGTTTCGCTTGCAACTGTGAAATTAGTTCTAGTTTGCGGCAAGAACACGTGTGGTCTGTGACTCTGTGTGGCCTTTGTGCGCTCGTTTCGTCATGTGCACATTTGATCGACCAGTGCCAGTTTGTCACGGTTTACCGACAGTTGAAACCTGCGAAGTGAATTGCTCAGTTGCAATTTGAATAGGGTACGATGGCACAGATGGTTATGAAACGTTTTTTGTGACCTGTCTTTGAAAGAAATACTATGTATTCACACGTTTGTTTTGACTCCTTGCAATCGCAATGTTCAAAAAAGTGATTTCCCTAGATGATGCATCAATGCCGCCACCTTCATTCAATTTTTGTAGACATACAAAGATAAAGAACAGAAACCGAAAAAAATGCAAAGAAAAGGAAAGGCCATGGAAACCAATTTTACGGTGTAGCTAAATAGTTGCGCGCTTCTAATAGCTACATAAAAGTTTGTTTCACACATTTTTTTTGTCCAGAAATATGCATTTAAATAAGGTTTCTGATTCTAGTAAATTACCTATGTCTATGGGCGAGATCTCGGCCGTAAAGTAAACCCGGCCGTAAAGTAAATCCGGCCGTAATGCATAGTTGTACAAACGTATTTACGTTTACTCGATAAATACGTATACTCGAGTGCTGCGTAAATACGTTTACGTTTCCTCCCGAAAAAATACCGGTACTCAGTTACTCGCGTACTTTTTGAAAGTACGCGAGTACAGAAAACGAGTATTTACAGATATTTACGTTATCTCACCTTTTACACAGCATAAAAGTAGAAAAATTTTACTTTACGTTTTCTGTATTCAGGTGTGACTAAAAATAAAATACTTAACGTTTAAGTTTACTTTGAAAAAAGTTCAGTACTTTAAACAACACTGCCGTAATGATGCCCGGCCTAAAGTAGCACCCTCTACTTTACAGCCGGGTTTACTTTACGGCCGGACCATCCCCATGTCTATGTGTATTCTTTCTGAAAATCGAAAATTAAGAAAGGTCTCATTAAATAATGTCATTCTATGAGGTCCTCTTGACCCAAACAAGGAATTCCGAAAATGTTATAAGATGCCATAATTTCTTTCAAAAACCATAGTTGTTAAAACGTACCTATTTACTTTTACTCGATAAAAACGTATACTCGAGTACAGAGTAAATACGTTTACGTACACCTTGAAAAAAGTTCCTGTACTCGCTTTTACGTATACTTTCCGAAAGTACGCGAGTACAGAAAATGTATTTCAGATAGTCTTTTATGTCGATTTTTGAAGGCATTGCAGGAAAAAATGACAGAATTTGCTAAAAACATTGGAAAAAAATAGTCGAAAATGAACATATATCTATATCTAGCCATATCTAGCCAAAATTTGCTCAAAATATGCAAAAAGTTATGAAAATTTGTGATTTTGAGTTAAAATTGGAGTGAAATTTCTCAAAAATACTCACGTTTACGTTTTGCGGGGGGAAAAGTACGTTTACTCACGTTTACTCATGAGTAAAAGTAAAAAAAAATGTTCGTTACGTTTTCTGTACTCAAGGGGTGAGTAAAAAATAAATACTTTACGTTTACTTATACTTTGAGAAAAGTTCGGTACTTTTAACAACTCTGTCAAAAACATGTTTCCCCCACTTTGAATTTCCAGAAAAAATAAGTTTACTGAATGAGCTTATAGGTCCATCGGAAACCCATTTGAAATCCGGCTCGCAAGTGCGGCAGTTGAACCGCATTATGCGTCCAGAGCTCAGCGCTCCCTTTACGAGTGGAGTTGCGCGGGTACTGGGATTCACGCGGCTTTGCTTTTCCATCATTCATAGCAACACCTTATTTATCTGGCTTCTACCCAAAAGTGATTTCTGTGTCAACTTACATCGATTTTTACCTTGAGAATTGTGTATTTACTTTTGTATTGTGTATTGATCGCATTCACACGGTTTTTCCTGACGACGAAAGTTTCGAGCTTTTAACCTTTTAACTTTTTCTGATGAAACTGGGTGTTTGAAGCCTCGATAAATCATGATTCAAATAGTCCCGCTACTTGCAGCAAACATCAATATTCATAGATGACGATTCATTGTCCACATTTTCACATTTTTCATGACACTTTACAGGGTTCGGGACTGGCCCCAGGAAT
The DNA here is from genome assembly GCA_964036195.1 of Sphaerolaimus hirsutus. NCBI lineage: Eukaryota > Metazoa > Nematoda > Chromadorea > Monhysterida > Sphaerolaimidae > Sphaerolaimus > Sphaerolaimus hirsutus. The sequence goes on from OZ038459.1 coordinate 14,831,507, forward strand.
AACCAAGGCCCCGCGTAGATGTAAATATTAAAGGAAAAATAATCAAATATCTAATAAATATACGGCTACAACGGGAACGTTTTCAGGTCACTAAAACCCGGATTTCGCACGTGCGACTGCAGCAGTGAAGATTTGCAAAAATGCGCCATAGATCCCGTCACCGTGCAGTCGATGTGGTTTGTTGTGACGAGATTTCTCAATATCTCAGTTGACATTTAACACTAAATTTAATTTCAATTAAAACTTTGACAACTGTATAACAAAATTAAAAAATCCCACACCCGAGCACAGAAAAAGGATTAGCGTTCTAAAAATGGATGTTTTTCGGAAAATAAAATAACATAATTTAATATTCTACAATGAAATCTCTCAAAATAAATAAAAATCTCTGAAAAACGCAGAGTCGACATAAAAAAATACGGATTTTTAATATTTTTTCTCATAAAATATATACAATTTAATCTGTCCGGAAAATAACAGGATCTGGATCTTAATGTCCATGGACATTTCAACCCCAAAATCGCGCCGCAAACCCGGTACCCACCCACCGCAGATCCACCAAGGTCTAGTGCTAGTGGGCGACGGGTGCGGCAAGGGCCGGCCGCACCGCCTCGAACTCACCAAGGACGCCCTGGTGCTGCAGGAGGCGCTCAGCGGCTCGGACGCCCCGTCGAACGACTCGGCGAGCTCGGTGGACGTGAACGAGTTCCACGTGGGCACGCGCACCGTCACGCTGGTGCCACTCCCGGAACCTGTGAAGTGCCGTGTGAAATGGCAAATGTCATGCAAAGTGTCAAAAGTCATGTAAAAAGCCCTGCAAAATGGCAAACGTACGTTTGCCATTTTGCAGGGCATTTTCCATGACTTTTGACACTTTGCATGACATTTTACATTTTACAGGGCATTTCACAGGGTTCGGGACTGCCCCCTGGTCCGCAACGCAGACGGCGGCCTGGGGCTGAGTCTCAAGGGCGGCGCCGATGTCAGCGCGGATATGCCCGTGGTCGTGTCCAAGTTGGCCGCGCCCAGTTACGGTGTGCGATGTGTTTGGGGTCACTGCGGTGAACTGTAGGTCGATGAGTGTCTGATTAGTGTGCAGCATCCTGAAGTGCATCCATAGGGAAGATTGTGGAAGGGTGGTTCATCAGATTTCATTGCATTGTGTTGCATAAATATTTACATAAATCATAGATCAGCCATCTCTGAGGACCCTGTGCCTCTGTGCGTGTAAACCCCGGTGCGCATGTAGACCCGGCATGCATGCGGCCCCGGCGCACATGTAGGCCCTCTACATGCGCGCCGGGTCTACACGCGCACTGGGTTTACATGCACAGACGGTCTACGTCTCTGTGATGAGCCAGTTTTTGTCTGCTCGACACTTTATCCTCACGTCAACACTCTACTTTTTACCGTGTACTGCGTGCCGCAGCGGCGCACAGCAACGAGCTGTACGTGGGCGACGCGATCATCGAGGTGAACGGGCAGTCGGTGCAGCGCAGCACCCACGACCAGGTCGTGCACGCGTTGAGGGAAGCCGGCCACCAGGTGCCACTTTGTGTTTGTGATGTTTGAGCGAGTTTGTTTTTGAGGCTTTTCGATCAGTACATAGTGAATACCGTATATCCTCGAATAAGTCCCCAGGGGAGTTATTTTTCGTCAGAATAGTAACTAAAATGAATATACAATATATTGTATGAATGGAGTTAAATTAGTTGCATAAAACTTGTACTAACACAACGTTTTTATACGTGGATGTCTTTCCCAATTCTCGCCCATCAAAGAGTGGGGAGTTATTCGAGGGGGGGGGGGGTGGGGGTTCGAGGGTGAGTTTATTCGAGGATACACGTTAAAATAGTAGCTTTTTCACAAACCTAAAAACTGCAGAAAATATCCCAATCTTGATTCCCACCGCCAACTCGACGACGCAGGTGCGGCTGACGGTGCGTCACTGCGGCAACATGGCGCCGTACCTGGGCAGGAGCGACTCGGTGCGTTCGCGCAGCGCTTCGGCCCGGCCGCACAGCCGCGCCGCGCACCACCACAGCGGCACATTGCCCCCTAGGGGTGATGGTTGGTGGGGTGCCGTTTTTTTTTTTTTGGGGGGGGGGGGTGATGGAAGTGTACAAATTGATAGTGTTAGCATTCAAATAACGTTTTACTTGGAATGAGCATCATTTTCCAGGTCATAAATCACTTTGGATTTGGGTGGTGTGCCGTTGGCAGAATGCTCGATAACAAAGGGTGATTGAAGTAATGTTAGGTGACATTCTTTATGTTTTTGTTGACATTGGAATTTGTTAATTCTTGTGTTGACATTTATACATATTTCCTATATACTGTATCCTGTGCGGAAGGACCAGACCTAATCTTGGCTGTCCCTTATGTATGAGTAAAATTGCTTGTAAACAGGGTGCACGCCAGGTCCGCCACCCAAACTCTGAGTCGGTGCCGGACGCCATATCTCCAGTTGTAGTGGGGGGATTTTTTTGAAATTTTGAGGGCATATACTCGAAACCCACCCACTACTATATACGGGCTGGGGAGGGTCGGCGACCCACCTGAGTGTGGGTCGCCCTATAAATGAATAGGTTTTTTGAAAAAATCGCTGTCCACGCGAGGTCCGCCACCCGTTGTTTTTTTTATATAACGTGCTGCCAAACTAAAACTGTTGGGGGGAATTGATAGAAATTTTTAGGGGGTGTACACGACACCCCCTCAAAATTTCGATCAATTCCCCCCAACAGTTTTAGTTTGGCAGCCCGTTATATGAAAAAAACAACGGGTGGCGGACCTCGCGTGGACAACGATTTTTTCAAAAAAACTATTCATGTATACGGCGACCCACACTCAGGTGGGTCGCCGACCTTCCCCAGCCCGTATATAGTAGTGGGTGGGTTTTGAGTATATGCCCTCAAAATTTCGAATAAATCCCCCCACTACAACTGGAGATATGGCGTACGGCACCGACTCAGAATTTGAATGGCGGACCTGGCGTGCACCCTGTTTACGTTGATCCGCTCTACCTTTAATAATAATAATACTTGCGCTGTATTGGTTACAGCAAATACATATATGTACTTAGGTACCCTATTTCCTCGAAATACCCCCCCCCCTTCTCGAAATTTCCACTCTTAAAAAATAAACCCCCTGGGGGTATTTCGAGGAAAGTACGGTAGATTACATCACATACATACCTAGGATATTTGAAATCAAGTTAAACGTTTTTAAACACATCTTTGCCTCGATTTACGTGAAAAATTTATCACCAAAACGTCTTTATGTTTGTCCCCCAAAACCAAAACTAATTCAAATGTACAAGTTTTCTGATCTTGTAACCTCATTATGCAACCATTCTCTGTTTCAGGCGTCTGGAAGTCATCACTGAAATCTCCGTCGGGGGAATTTGGTGAAAACTCGAGCGTGTCGGCAACTAGCAGCACGGCACGGCCACCTTCCGGTTCGTGAATTTCAGTATGTACAAAAGTTATCGCTAACGGTTTCCATTATATTTCTAGGTACCTATTGCGACTAACGATGGCAAACCCTCATGAAAAAAGTATTTAAATTTTTAAGTGTTTTTCCAAAACGTCTTTTCGAATTTTCGAATTTTTTCCAAAAATAGTTTTCGAATTTAGTTTTCAAATTTTAGAATTTTTTATTACTTTTCAAATTTTCGAATCACATTTTTCACCAAAAATACTCAAAAAGTTTCGAAAATTCGATAACGTTTTCGAATTTTCGAATTTTTTGAAAATAAAATCGATTTTTATGTATTTTTTCACCGTGTGCTCAAAAATTCGAAAACTCCAAAAAAATTCGAAAATTCGAAAACATTTTCGAATTTTCGTAACTTTTTTGCATCGTTAGACCGGACACGCTAGTTTACCATTTTGAAACGCTCGACCGTTTTCGTAGGTAAATTGTTTCACTAAACAGTACGAAACACCGTGTACAACTCTGTTCTTAACGTTTTGTGCAAACAGTTTACCAAAACGGTAGATCATTTCATAACCTAAAACTAGTGTGCCTGGGCCAATTATCCAACCTCAACCCCCCCCCCCCCCCAGGCGACCAGATGGACGACGCGCCCGAGGGCTTCCGCACGGTGCGCCGCCTGCCGCTGCCCATGGCGTACCTGACGCAGTACCTCAGCGGCACCGACAAGATGCGGCACAACGCCTTTGAACTGTTCGCTTTGGATGGGTCACATAGTGGTGAGTTGGGTGATGATCTGATGGGCGATTTGGTTGGTAGACAGAAACAAGGTTTTTTAATATTAAGAACGTATTTTATGGCTTTTTTCTTTTTTAGACTTTCTCCGATTTTCCCTTCTGTCTTGAAAAAGCCTACATAAAAGCCTGTCTAAAATACGTTTTCTGTACTCGAGTACTTTCAAAAAGTAAACGTAAAAGCGTGTACGGGTACTTTTTCAGAGAAAACGTAAACTTATTTACTCAGTACACGAGTATATTTACGTATTTAGGTATCAAGTACTTACCAATAGGCGTCGTGTACTGCGAGGACGGGCGTGCGCTGCAGGAGTGGCTCCGCCTTCTGCACAGCCACATCGCCCAGCTGAACCACAAATCAATCAAAATGTCCAACAAGTGTCTGCATGCTAGCGATGCGGTTCGTGCCCCCTCCCCGTTTTGTCGCGGAAATTTAATAAAGTTTCACCTTATGACGATTTTAAAGCATAACAATGACTTTAAGCATAACTGAGCATTTCCACGAATGAAAAAATTCAATACCCGGGCGGTCACTAAAATTGCAATACCGTATTTCCTCGAAATCCCCCGGTTTCTTCATAGTGCAAATTTTGAACGGGGGTATTTCGAGGGGGGTATTTCGAGAGGGGTATTTCGAGGGGGGGTAATGTCGACCAAATACGGTATGTACTTACCGTTTTCGTATACACCTTTACGTTCAATGACTTTCAACACCTGAGTTTGCACTTCTCAAAAGAGTTTTTCTTTCTGTTTTGCGGACAGCCTCAATTCGTCGCCCACCACAGATCGTTTACCTGGGCTGGGTGGCGGAGCGGCAGCCGCGCGGCATGCACGGCCAGCTGGGGCACAAGTGGGAGCCGCGCTTCCTCATCCTCAAGGGCGAAGACCTGTGTCTCTTCGAGTCGCCACCCGTCGGTTACATTTGTAGGTCTTAATACATTTAGATCTTAATACCACTAGTTCTGCCATTGCAAATGCCATTGCTGATCCTAATCGTAACACCACGATCCTGGATCCTGATCCCAATCCCAATTTTCAAAATCCCAACAAAACGGATTTTCCCGTTCTGATCCCTAACTTAATCCTGAATCCCGAAATCTGTTTCGAGCTTCCACTTCAATGCCATCATTCCAAAATCCCGGTCCTTATCACTGGCTCTATCAGGGCCCTATCAGGATCTAGTCCCGCAATTTGGCGCCTTTGTCCCATGGTAAAACTCGGCGGACATTATGGAAGTCAATGGTCTAAGGAAATTTTGTACGAGTGCGGTATAAACCAACGATAGGGTCACATGTGAATTTGGCCTACGTCCAAGTCGCTCTGCATTTCAGACAAATGAGGGTGAAAAACGCAGGTTCGCGTCACTGATTATCGCTGTAAATCGATAGGAAATGATCACAAATGGCGGCCCGTACACTAGTTGACACATTTGCGATCATTTCCAGTCGCTTAATTGTATTCGACAGACGTAATGAGTAACGCAAACGTAAATCCTGCGTCTTTCACCTCATTCATAAAATACGTAACCCAACGCGTGCCAAGTTAACGTACCGGATATCTATCACATTTGTTCTTTTTAGGAATTCGTTAGCACTGTTAGAGCGAGATATCCAGCTTTCCGACTGTGTATTTTTAAATCCGTGCTTAATCCATTTATTTTTCACATTTGAAAGTTCAATCGGTTTTAATAAACTGTGAATCGAACGGAATCCGTCCGTTCGAATTCGAATTTGAGACATATCTCACTCGTACATAAAAGAAGGAAAGCTGATTCGTTTCATGTCTGCCGAGTTTTAACTATTTTGTCCCGCAGCTGGAGGCGTCCGACCTGGCCACGTGCGTGTACTCGTACAAGATCTACGAGACCCTGTACAGGCAGACGAACCCAGACGAGCACGTCGACGCCAGGCAGCAGGTGTGTCCCTGTTTGTGACACTTTGATCACGTTCGACTTTTAAATGTCCAGAAAAAATTTGTTAACACTTTACAGAGTGGGCTCGCGCAGTCACTCACAAGCCCTCGCGCGAATGACTTGATGAAAAAATAGGCGCAGCGGCAGTCCCACACTCTAAAATGTCATGTAAAGTGTGAGATGCCATGCAATATGCCAAATTTTCGGCACTTTGCATGGCATTTTACCTAATGTTGGTAAAGTGCCATGCAAAGTGTCGAAAGTTCAGTACACCTTTTGGATGACATTCAACTCTTTACATGACACTCTACAGTGTGCGAGACTGCCACCAGTTTACTCTTCACACACTTACAAAGTAACTAACCCACGCAGTCCTTCGTGCTGGAAGTGGGCGCTGCTCGACTGGGCCGCCGGGTGCACTACCTGGCCGCCGAGGCGCCCAACCAACTCAGCGACATCGAGACCGCCTACAACCGGTCCGTGTCCAACGGCGTGCACCGGCTGCAGAAACGCACGTTCGCGTGCAGCTTCAACGGCCGCCCCTCGGGGCTCACTGTCGATAATCACAAGGGCTTCATGTTGTATGATATACATAATAAGGTTGGTGGTTGTCGGCTGGATTTTTGTGGGCACATTTTTCCTCTCACAATTCGCACTGAATTGATTTTACATTTGGGATTATTTAGCTGTATATTATTGTGAAATGGACGAAATAATTACCGTATTTCCTCGAAATACCCGCCGGGGGGTGATTGTTTTATAGTGGTCCCGAGAGGGGGGGGGGGTTAAACGAGGGGGGGGGGTATTTCGAGGGGGGGGGTTATTATTTCACAAGAAAATTTTTGAAAACCAAGTACGAAATTGTCGTCTGAAACGTACGCAGACGTCGAAAAAAGCAACAAAAACCGCCATTTATAAGGTTCTGTAGACTAATATTAGAATGTTGATGGTATATACACTGTTCTAACGTGACACCGACATTGTTTTAACGTGTGTTCTGCAGTACACAGAACACAAACTACAGTTATTGTCATGTACGTTCCCTTTACACTCAATTTGGGGGGGGGGTATTTCGAGGGGGGGGGGGTGATTGTTTCATAGTGGTCCCGAGAGGGGGGGGTCAAACGAGGGGGGGTATTTCGAGGGGGGGTGTTTCGAGGAAATACGGTAGCTAGAAAGAATAGAAGAAACACAAGTAAATGGAAAGAAAAGAGTTCACCGTTTTCACAGATGTACGTATGGCAGTACCCATTTTCCAGTCTAGTCAGTTCCTGTGACGATGGCAGAATGCGCATACAGCTGGTCATGCGCAACCCAGACCCAGAAATGGAACACGATGTTTGGGTGAGTTTTTGTTGACTGTCTATTGACTTTCAGATTTGACATAATTGAAAGTAAAATAGGTGTATTGTAAAGCATTAGGTGGACAAGTGTGAAAATATGCATACCTAGTTTGAAGTTGCTATTGAAGAATTCTCCAATAGGTAAACAGTTGGCACGGAGGGCCTGAAACGTTGTTTAACATTCCCAACTTGTTATTCAGGACGTGGACTGCACCGAGTTGTACGCGCTGGTCTACACCATGCACGCCTTCTACTTGGCCAAGATTATTGGCTCGGAACCGGAATTTCTGGCGACTTTGAAGAAAATTTGAGCTCAAGAAACATCCGCTGGTTTACATTGTTCATTGATAAGTGACGCAATTAGATAATGTGTTGGAATATAATGTATTATAAATACTACGGAATATTAATGAATCACACCACGTCTGGGCACAATGATCATTTAACAATGCAAATTCACAAATTTTTAACCTAAATAGTTATAGCAGAAAATATTTACAACAAAATCGAAACAAACTAGGTAGGTACATGTACCTATATGCCTTTTGATTGTCTTAACTTAAAAAATTGGCTTTAAAGAAAATCGAACAATTGGGAATTCAGCGTGCAAAAAATAGAAGAAGGTTCAATAGATGTTTTCAGTTCAGTTTTCACTTTCAGTGTTCCATCATTGTAAATATTCAAATATATAGTACGGGGAGCAAGAATGTACCACAAAAAGCTGCAAAAATACTTTGCATAACAAAATCAACCAATTTAGCGCACCAAAGCTGCATGTGACATAGATGAGAGAAAAAAACGCAATCAACCAAAAAAAAATCCAACAAAATATCCAATCACAATTCCCCAGAAATCATCTGAGCATGTTTGTTTTGGTTCTGACATCAGTTGGCAAACTGCCAGTTGCCAAAGGAATGGGCCTCACAACAACTCCAGCACTAGCTGGCTGCTTTTTCACAGAATTGTGTTCACTGTCCCCAGTTTCAGCTGTGTCAGTGATGGCAGGTTTGGTTTGTTTTGATGGCAATGGACCAGCTGGTGGTAGCATGTTTCCACTGTTGTCAGGTCTGTGAAGTGGGAGATTGCATTGGGGTGATGATTGATTATTGCCTGATTGTGCGAAAGCATCAAGAGCACTTCTGGGATGCATGTGCGTGCTGGATCAATCGTGTGGAAGACACCTTTTCACGTCCATCAATATAAATACATTTGAATGTAGACTAAAAAGTATCTTCATGGAGGTGGGGGCCATTTCCATTTACCGTCTACCCCCATGCCCAACACCTGGGTGGAGACCCAGACCCTGTAAAAAACCCCCCTGCAAAGTGCAAAAGATTTGGATAGAAAAACATAAGATTGGGATACAATAGAATAAGATTTGGATGCATATGATTCTTTACATGTTCTTTTACATGACACATGACACTTTACAGGGTCTTTTACAGGGTATGTGACTGGCACCCAATTTCTGCATTGGTACGCCAACCAACCTGCAACAAACGCCGGATCCACTGGTGCTGAACGGATCAAAAAGGCAGCTGGCGCCAGTGGGGCATGAACGCACCAGCTCGTCATCGTTACCATCCCTGTCAGCAACTGTCTGTGTTTCTGGCACGCTGCCAAGGTTGTTGGTCGCATCCATAAGGACCTGCAGATAAGTGGTTTGATAAGCCTATCACTATTTCTCAGCCAGCCAACCCGATGTTCATGGGTGCCTGCCAGGCGCAGACCCTGTAAAATGCCCTGTCATGTGTCATGCGAAGTGTCAAAAATCATGTGAAGTGCCCTGCGAAATGGCAAACCGAGTTGCCATTTTGCAGGGCACTTTGCATGACTTTTAACACTTTGCATGACATTTCACATTTTACAGGCACTTTACAGGGTCTGGGACTGCCCCCAGGCCAGACAAATTCCGCACCAAATTGAATCGAGTCAGCTGGCAACGGAGCGGCTGGGCATCCTGCAGATCAGGGGCGACGTCCTGTTGCAGTTCGTTGCGCTGTATCAGACGCATACGGAATGGCGCACAAATCGCTTCGTAGTCGCTTAGGCCTATGAAAAAAGTGCTTTGTCATTTCTTTTTTATCATGTTTCTTGATGGGAGGTTTTATTTGCTAGACAGGCTTTTATTTGACAATATAGGGCGGCCTAGGTAAACGTAGATGTGTGTAAAGTAATTTTTATAAACTAGCTATGTAATTTTTATAAACTAGCTTGGCTGGGGGCAGCACAGCGAGAAGGTTCTCTTGCCATCGAACCACCACTTCCTGCAGAATTCCACCGGGCCGCACACAGCCGGATCCCGGCTGCAGTCGGTGTACCTCTCCGTGGTGATCATCTCCACGCCCGACGACGTGGGGCAGCTCGGCTCCGCGATGCACTTCGTCGCCGCCGGCGGGTCGACTGCGGAATTGCGTTTTGGATGTGGAAGTGGTGTGGGGAGACTGAGGTAGAAACTTCAGAAATTGAAAAAAAATCATGATTTTTTACAATTATGTTGAAAGATCTACCTAGCGAAAAACATGTCTATTGGTCGATCCAACTTACAACACTAAGACTCAACTTACCGTATTACCTCTAATATAAGGTATACCTTATATTGTTTTCGTCAGATTTTTAGAGCCAAAAGTTATACCTTGTATTAGAGGGTACCTTATATTAGAGGGTACCTCCAATTTTTTTCACCAGATTTTCGTCCGGGCAACAATTCAAAGTTTCTCTTCGAGAGAATAGTGCCGCCGTATTCTGACACATTTTTCAGCGGCGGAAGTCAAGGAAGAGTTATCGCAGTGCCCTTGGGCACCATTTTCGTCATTTTCCGCCATGTTTACCAACCGTTTGTATTATTTTGCGCGTTTTGGCACGCAGCCAGCTGTGCCTTATTAGAGGTATGCCTTATATTAGAGGGTACCTTATATTTATTTCGTCGCGTTCAAAATGGCCAAAAGTTATACCTTATATAAGAGGGTACCTTATATTAGAGGGATGCCTTATATTGGAGGTAATACGGTACTACACATGATTATGCGTTTTCATCAAAAGAAACATGTAATTTACCGTATTTCATCTAATAGGACATTATACCTCCAATAGAAAGGCACCCCCAATAGAGCGACAGGTAAAAAGTTGATGAAAAATAGAGTGACTCTCTTGTATTAGAAGAAATACGGTTCTCATACGGTAACACCATACAGAAATACAAACGCGAAGTGACATACTAGCGTTATGCTCGGCCGGCTCAGGCATGTAGCCCTGGAAGCAGGTGCAGGTGCCCTTGATGCACAGCGTGTTCGTGCCCACGATGCACTCGTTGTCGCTCGTGCAGTTGTCTCCCAGCTGAGACTCTGTGGGGAGTGGAGAAATTGTTGATCTTTTGCAAAATGATATTTGGGGTTTTCCTGTGGTGTTTTGATTGTTAAAATGCCCGGGGCCAGATTAAATTCTCCCTACAGATTTGTAGGGTAGGGCGTACGCCCGATAGATTTTTTAAAGTTCAGCCGCATCGACGCACAGGCACCGAGAGCAAGGCGGTTTGTAAAATATACGAAACCATCCCTTAAGGTCGCCGATATTGCAATATGACATATATCACTTCGATTTTGGCACGGAAATCATGATTTCGTCATTTCTTTGCCGTCGGCCAATTCGTTTTTTTTTTTATTTTGTCGGGCGGGTTACTCGCATAAGTCGCGCTTTTGTACGCTCGTGCATGCATTTCTTTCTTGTCGCTGCCCTCATGGTTTCGGTTGCAGACAGTGAACACTAAAAAAGTGACCACCTGACTACACAAAAGCGCGACTTATGCGAGTAACTCGCCCGACAAAATAAAATTAAAAACCGAATTGGCAGACGGCCAAGAAATGACGAAATAGTGATTTCCGGGCCAAAATCGAAGCGATATACGTCATATTGCAATATCGACGACCTTAAGGGATGGTTTCGTATATTTTACAAACCGCCTTGCTCTCGGTGCATGTGCGTCGATGCGGCTGAACTTAAAAAAATCTATCGGGCGTACGCCCTACACTACAAATCTGTAGGGAGAATTAAATCTGGCCCCTGGGAGCTCTTTGGGGGTTAAAATTTCACATCAATTTGAGACGTTTTCACACATTAAAAAATGAACGTGAAATTTAAATACTGTCTCCAATTTGTCATTTTTCAATTCAAAAACAACCTCAAACACTAACCCCAAAACCCCCCAAAATCAACCAACGTCTAATACACCTGCCCATGTGGTTCTTGAACCCGTTCGAATCCGGACACAAGCACCGGGCCCCTCCATCGCCCTTCCCTTGCCCTGCGCCGGGCAGCCTGCAGACGGCGTTGGCCACGCCCGCGCACTGCTGGTCGATGGCGCAGTGCCCGCCGAAGGGCGACCTGGCGTAGCACCGGCCCTCGTGCAGGATCGGTTGCGTTGTAGGGCACGCTGATAGTGGGTCAGTAAATGTGTTATAGTTTTAGAGTACCGTATATCCTCGAACCCCCGGAATAACAACCCCCCCTTGTTTAACCCCCACCCCCCTAAAAATTCTCACTCTGAAATAATCACCCCCAGGGGGGGGGGGGGAATATTTCAATGAAATGCGGTGTGTACATTTCAAATTATTCAACGGTGGCAAAAATGTCGCTACATAAAAATTTGTGGATCACATTCACATTCAGGCACAACATCGCATCCCCCAACCACAACCCATCCAACAGCCACTCACCATTGGGGCAGCACATGCTGTCACTGTAGGACCCGATCACGTAGGAGAAGCAGTGGTGCGTGTGCCAGGGACACGTGCTGCAGTTGTGCCCCTCCAGCGCCCTGCCGATGGGGCAATTCATGCCTGACAGATCGTTTTGTAGTTATGATGCTAGGTTGTTGACAAAGTAGTGATGGAAAATTCCGGGGAAAATGGCGCCAGGCCCAGATAGCGCCATGGCGACATTCAAAATAGTGTCGCGCGGTGCCAAATGGTGCCATTCCATCACTATCTAGTTAAAATTACACAAAAATACAAAATACTCACGGATTTTCGGACAACAAATGCCCTTGTTCTGAGCAAAGAGACAATAATGATCCTTGGGGCAGGCATCCAGTCCATCAGCTTTGCACTCTCGCAGTTGCCCAATCGCTAAGTCTGCAATGGGGCGGAGTCAATCAAGTCAGCTATTGGCTTTTACAAATTGTGATGAAAATGTGTTGCACGATAAATTTATATAATTGGCAAATTTTAGTTGGATTTGGAGAGATATGGATATGGGTTTGTTAAAATAAGAAATATGGCTTTGGAAATGTTGAGAATTGTGGTAATTCTGTAAATGTCAAAAATTGACACCATTATTTTAACAAAAAAACTATTCCAAACAGTCACTCAACACAGCACAAAACTCAGTCGACAACACACGCTCGCCCTACCCCCCCCCCCCCCCGCTCACCAGCAGCGGGCTCGCCCATGGGACATTGGTTGACGGGCGCGCAGGTGTCGCCCTTGTGGCTGGCGCCGGACATGCACTGGCACTGGGCGTGCAGACACTGCGCGTACGACTGCACGCACTGCTCCGACTGGCTGCACGACTCGCCCAGTTGCCGCGCTGGGGGGGAAGGGGTTGGGGGGTTTTTTCGGGGGGGGGGGGTAGGTTAATTGGATGGAGATCGCTGATTGTGGCTGTGTAATGCTTCAATCAAATCAGTTTTCGTACATCTTTGGAAATTGGTTATACAGATTACACAGATTATAATATGTGGCATCTTACTCAAAACGAGTGTGAAAATTCGCAATTTTTGGTTACAACTGTTTAAAGGCAACTGCTTCCGATTTTCCACATTTTGTCCCGACTGTTCCAGCATTAGTAGGAAGTCACGTGATTGGGCATTTACTATTGGAGGGCTTCTTGTTTCGGTGGATGCCAAATGCCTGGTATTTTCAACACATTCCCCTCTCACCAGGCAAACACCCATCGAACGTGGGCACCGTGTCGGCGGGGCAGTCGCGGATGCACTGGAAGAACTCCTGGATGTAGCCGGGCGCGCAGTCGCACTGCAGCGACGCGTTGCACGAGAACGGCTGGCGGCAGGCCCCGCCCCCGTCGCCCGCAGCGCACGCCTCGCCGTAGCCCGGCGCTGCGATGGAATTTTCCCGACATTTTTTCGTCGGGCAATATGATTCGGGTACGGAGTTCTACGCTACACGCTTCACGCTGCACGGCCGATCGAAATTTTTTGCCCGACGTTTTTTTCGGGCCGCCCAGATTTATGTGGGACACGGTGAAAATTTGGCGGTAGGCAGTCTTATAAATTCCAAAACATTATGTGTAGGTACTTATAAATTCAATTGAAATATACCCACCCAAACCAACCCAATTTGCATACACCAGGCACAACTTTGTTCTCAAAGAAGCCATCTAAGCAGGTGCAAATGCCCTGATCGGGATGACACATTGAGTTTTGCACATTCCTTTGGCAGGTAGCGTTGCTGTCACAGGCCGAACCCAGTGTTATCTGCAATGGAGGTTTGTATGTTTTTCTGGCAACCCAATTGATTGCGCTTGTATTTTTCTGGTAAAGGTGCCTGTGCAAAACTGTGCCTGTAAACTGATTTCTATGAAAACTGAAAACGTGAGAACGTGTTTTTGAAAAAACGGCGTTATTTTGTTAAATAAAAGTTTCGAAATTCTTTTGTTTGTGTACCCTTGGTATTCAGAAAATAATGACGTCACTTGTGAAAAACAGTTTCCCCAAAACTCAATTGCCAGAAAGAATCAGTTCACGGATTGGGATTACCCAGGCACTAATATTTAAGCTGCCCGATAAAATGTCATCGAATCGGCACCACATCAATCGGGCAGCTTATAATCTTACACAACAAGTTGCCCAAAAAAGCCACTACCGGGCCTATTAAATCACCTGCTCTGGCTCTACCACCGTCGGCGGCGTGAGACTGGGTACTGCAACTGTGGGTTGGTGCTCGATGTTCGCACCTGGGTGCAGTTTCCGATTTTGGATTCGTGCCAAGGATTTTGTTTATTAAGCCCGACACGATTTATTTTTGTCGGGCAACCCGATTTTTTGGATCGCTTCGCAATCCAATATGACGTGGTTTTTTTATTGGGATTGCGAACTAGACCAAAAAATCGGGCTGCCCGAGATGACTTGTCGGGCAAAATTCATCGTATGACCCTGACTAACCTGGAGGTTCATTAGGCACCGGTTTGACTACGACTGCGGGTAGGATGTTGTTATCATCAGCGGCTAGTGCGGCCGCGATGCACGCGCACAATGTTGTGCAATGTAAAATTAACATGGTTCTCTGCGAGGTGGAATTGATGCAAGGCATGAAAGATACAGTTGCCATTTTGCAGAGCATTTTCCATGACTTTTGTGTACCTGTAGCCGCAGCATTAATAGTTACCGTAGCTAGAATTCGAAATTGAGTTCCTATTTGGTAAATTAATTTTGGTAAATTTTACCATGGCAAAAATATGGTGCGATTCGCAATCGCAGCGATAGCAAATTTATTTCCGTTTGTCTAGTCTCAGTCTCGTCCACAGTTTGAATATCGACACCGCAACATGTAAATATCTCAAAAATATCAACATAGAAATGTCTTTTCCACCAAAAAAATATAGAATATCGACATGGAAAAATCATTTCGTCAACCCACAGCTAACCTGCGTTCGTTTAAAGTGGCGCGCTGTTGACCCAACGATTCCGACTGAATGCTAAAATATTTGTCGGAAAGTCGATTCTATGCCACAACAAAATATTTGCTCTTGTATTCGACCGGCACGCGCTCTATTAAGTGGGTGGCACTTCAAATTTTTAAGATTGAGAATGACCGCTTAGTCACCGGTGTTGCGCGAATTTGTTTGCCCAGAAATAGAACGACATTTATTTGGAGTTTGAACGCTGCCCCTGCTATGATGCCACCGAACACATTGAGTTTCTGTGTTTTTGTTGTACACAAAAAACCCGAATAAACTTGCGAAATATGTACCTACCTAACTAAAACCATTTCGCATGACATGGAAACAGAAAAACACAAAGAAAAAAAGAGCTTCTGTGTTTTTCAACGAGATTTAAGGAGTTTGTCACGGGGGGTCGAAATGTCCTTATTTTTTTGGGATATTTGAAACTGGGGAATGAGGATCACAGCACAGGTATTTTTTTCCAAGAATGTTATTCGCAAATTTTCCTTCCTCTTTTTTTTCTAACAAAACAAACAAACAGACAGAGAAGATTATATCTGTCAATATTATAGTGTAAATATCACAACCCTAGACAATGTAAAACTTCTGCAAAACAGCCGCATATCAGGGATTCTACACTGCTCTAGATTTTGTACACACGATACATATGCCCTGTGTAAGGTCAAATACATGTTTACAATAAAACTAGTATGATGTGTATTTACCTTACAAGAGAAGTGGTGTTCAGGTCAAAGTCATTCAGAATTACTGCAAGCCGTAAGAAATGGGATAGCACCATGGCGCTACACGTTAGAAGCTGGCGTCTTGGCTCAAACATGGGGGCAGTCCCAAGCCCTGTAAGTGTAAATTGTAAAGTGTCAAATGTAAAATCAAATGCAAAGTCAAATGTCAAATTCAAAGTCAAGTGTCAAATGTAAAGTAAAGTGTCAATTGTGCATCCAAATCTCATTTTTTTGTATCCAAATCTTATGTTTTTGTATCCAAATCTTATTTTTCGAAATAAGATTTGGATACAAAAACATAAGATTTGGATACAAAAAAATAAGATTTGGATATGCAATTGATAGTTTACTTTACATTTGACTTTACATTTGACACTTTACTTTACATTTGACATTTGACTTTGCATTTGACTTTACATTTGACACTTTACTTTACATTTGACATTTGACTTTGCATTTGACACTTTACTTTACACTTTACAGGGCTTGGGATTGCCACCTGACCAGACTGCATCTGTCAAGTATTTTATCATGTAAAATGTAAAATGCCCGCTAAACTGTAAGAAAACATCGCCTGTTATTTTACATTTTACATGACATCTGACTTATCCGGTGTTCAGGTGCCAATTTTACGAGTTGTCAAGTGACATCAAAGCAAAATGTGCTGAATGGCTTGTTTCTAGCGCTAGCGTTCTAGTGAATACTTGCTTACTGAACTCCATCAATCTAGACCTGTACCTGTGGTGAGTTAAAGATAGACACACGACCACTTTACTAGTAAATGAAGATGTATAACTTGGCCTAAGAGCCTAAGTGGCTTGTAAACAAGCTTTTGGGCTATTTGCGTTCGAGTATGAACAAGTCTGATACAAATGTGTTCCTACATTTGACACTAGTGTTGGAATTGCGCCTTTTGACTTAAGAGCGCCAAATACTCTGCAATTGGCGCTAGGGTTGGGATTTTCAAAATTTTCGGGTTCGGGTATCGGGTCCTTAAAAGATCGGGTCGGGTATCGGGTATCGGTTCCAAAAAATTTGCGGGTATCGGCTTCGGGTTCGGGTATTGACGTCGGGTATCGGGTCAGGTTTTCGGGTCAAAATGTCCGGTATCGGGTAATAAAATTGTCGGGTATCGGGTAATAGTGAAACATATTTTTGGTGCGATAAGATTGGCTCACAGTGTTACCTCAACATGCTTGGGTAATAACTGCTGAAAACATTGCACTGTGAACCTAGCAGAAATATGTTTCAATGATTCTTAGTAATCATTTCGTTGTAGCAATCGAGCCTCATGGTTCTGTTATTTTGGAGAGTGAGTGATGGCTGCACTTGTTGGGACTTGCACCTGTTGGGACCCAAAGATGGTGTAACATATGTATTTTCTGCAGGTTTTGCTGAAATCAAATGCACCCAAACATCTGGCAGCCATTTTGGCCAAGGGAAAGGGAGCTATCTGAATTTTTTTCAATTGAATCATTTTTTTTGTAAATGTGAATGAAAACATGCAGTGCATAATAAAATCTGATCTGAACTTATTGAAACAAACCAATTAACAGTGTCTAAATTATAACTGCACCAAACTACTGGAAGTTGTATTCACAATCCTTCCAAACTGCTTGACAGATTGAATTGTGGGAAATTTTTGCGGGTATTTTCGGGTATTGATTGCGGGTTCGGGTCGGGTCCGGTTCCCAACCCTAATTGGCGCTTGACGCCATTTTCTAGTGGCGCCATTGGCGGTGGCGCCAGGTGCTATTTTTTGAATGGCGCCATTCCTTCCGGTGCTTTTCCATACCTATTCTAATTGAAGAAGCTTCTGAATGAGTTCTACAATGTTTGCACACACTGAATGAAAGCGCTCAGGGCTCAATGGAAAATTGAATTGTTTTGCGAATGTTTTGCAGTTTTTAATTGATTTCAAGTGGAAAGTAAACTTACTGTCTTAAAATTTGATGACAATTTTTTTAGGATATGTTACGAGGTTCATCAATAGAATTATGCAAAGATGATTCTAGTGATTCAGCGAGAGACGCAATTCATTGACTGAATACAATCAACCATAAATTTTGAAAAAATGGTCTGTTTGTTGATATTTACGTAAATACTTTACGTTATTTACTTCTGTATTCACAGTGCACAGAATCCATGTTGTATTTATTTTTGTTACTTGAGTCTTCACATAATTGCAATGCAACAGAACATACCTACATAGTTGCGAATACTTATTTACATGTACCCGGAATCCCTGGTATTCCAGGTAAAAATACTTAAATTTACACTTTCAAAAATTTAATTACATTTTGTTATTTACGTTTTCCTGGCAGAATTACCCAGGAGAAAGAGAAAAAGTAAAAATCATAGGGAAAATGCACATCAAACTGCACACTCGTAATGTATTTGATTACTGAAGATACATTATTTTTTGTGTACCTAAATAAATACCTAATAGGTAAATACCTAGACACGCTGATCAGATTCAACACTAAGGGTAAAACCTAGATCCAAGCATGCAAAGTACAAACATGCATCATTGTAGCACTTTTGTAGCATAATCCAAACAAAAATTAGACAAATCCAAATACTTTTTTGTACCCCCTGCTGCAGCATTTTCTAAACATAAGTTGGGCATAATCCAACAAAAGTTAAGCATAATCCAAACACCCACCTTGTCTATTCTTGTGCATTCATGTTTACTCTGGTGAGTTTGCACTTTGCATCTGTTGTTCACATTGGCAGTGAGCCAACAATGACTAGCACATGTACCTATTGTAAAATAACAAAAAATTCATTCCATGGTTCAATTTCTTTTACAACAAATTTTGTCATTTTGCCATAGTCACACAGATTGGCTATGCTGGCACTTTCTGCCTACATACAGACCACAAGAAGCCTAATTAGGCAACACAAAACAGAACACACATATTATTCATTTCATTGGGGGAAAGGTGTTTGGATATTGCATGATTTCTCCTCACCTTTGTTTTGTTTACCTATGCTAAACTTGAGATACCGTATTTCCTCGAAATACCCCCCCCCTCGAAATACCCCCCCCAAACTTAGTGTATAGAGAACGTAAATGACAAGGGCTGCGGTTTGTCATCTGGGTAATGCAAAACACACGTTAAAAACGATGACTCTGTTATGTGAGAACAGTGATTATACGTCTACACACTTATACAAGTCTTTAGAGTCTTATAAATGGCGATTTTTGTTGCATTTTCGACGTCTGCGTACGTTTCAGACGACAATTTAGTACTTGGTTTTCAAAAAATTTCTGGCGAAATAATAACCCCCCCCCCCTCGAAATACCCCCCCCCCTCGTTTAACCCCCCTCAAAATGCTCACTCTGAAAAAATAAACCCCCCGGGGGTATTTCGTGGAAATACGGTAATCGAAACCGTTTGGATTTTTCTTTACTTTCATTTGAATTTTGCTGTTTAGATTATGCGGTACTTGGATTTTGATGCAGGCACGACAATAATTCCTCAGATAATGTAAACTGTCTTTTATAAATACTTTTACTGTGGAAATATTGTGAACATTCACCAGGTGGCAATTCCGCAAATGGCTGAGTGACACAAAATGGTAATAATACAAGTGACAAAAACTGATTACTGACATGAATCATCATTTACAAAGTTACTTTTCGCTAATTGGTTTACTTGTCACTTGACCTACGCCATTTATAGATTCACTTTACCATATTTCTTCTTACTGATCAGCATAATGTTGAATGAAAGGGCACCTCCAGTAGAACAACAGGTAAATATTATTTTGAAAGAGTTCCGAAACACAAAAAACTCATAAAAAAGTGATGGAAAGAATGTTCAAACCATTGGCTCCCATCTAAAAAAGGAAAAAAATACAGTGTTCAAGTCGAAAAATACAAACAACAATAATTCAGGTCACAACATCCACCTGTCACGATTTCACAATTGAACTCTGGTTTTCACTTCACTAATTTTGCTCAATTTCACGCGATATTCCTTCCAACTGCGCTACGCCCGGGACAAAAGATCTACAGAAACTGATAATAGCAAATGGAGGAATTTTGTCATGTAAACAGAAAAAAACATCGCATAAAGTATGCATTAAGTGTGGACTAGTGATGGAAAAGGGTTAGAGAAAAATCGTGTCAAGAAAAAAACTGAGATAAACAAAAAATGGCGACAGGGCCAGATTCAATTGAATAAATGTAGTGCGCCCGACGTACAAGCACATGGTGAAATTGTACACAAAATGCCGCAATTTGATCCGCTCAGACACGTGCTAAATGTTCTAATTGAACCTAGGGTATTATACCGAATAATACTTACCTATTCGGCCCACGCACACTAGTATTTACACTACCGGAAGTTTGGAAACTCATAAAACTGATTTGAATGCATTTGGGTTTGCCAGAATGAATTATTTTTGATCGCCGCCAACAGTAGTTGACAGATAATTCCTGGTAGTGAATTCAAATATGTGCAATACATATTTACGAGTTTCCGAAATTCCGGTGGTGTACAGACAGGGTGTCAAAAAATTTTCTTTAATAAAACGGAAACGGAAATGTAAAAATGAAATTTGATGGAAACGAAAAAAAATTGCTGAAATTTTGCCGGAAAACAGGAAAAAATTGCTGAAATTTGCTGGAAACAGTAAAAATTACTGAAATTTTGATGGAAAATGGAAAAAAATAAACATGATTGAAAACCTGCATGCATGTTTACCAGTTTGGCTGAAACTAGGGTGTCAAATTTCCGTTTTCTGCAGGCAAATTTTTTCTGTTTTCCGTTCCGTTTTCCGGCAACATTTTTTTCTGTTTCCGTTTTTCCGGCTCATTTTCCGTTTTCCGGCAAAATTTTCAGTTTTTCCACCATTTTTCTGTTTTCTGCCTCAATTTTCCATTTTTCTGTCTCATTTTACCTTTTTCTGGCTCAACTTTCTGTTTTCTGATCAGCCAAACTGGTAAAAATTCATGCAGATTGTCAATGATGTAAAAAAATTCTGTTTCCAGTAAAATTACTGCAATTTTTTTCCACTTTCAGCAAAATTTCAGCCAATTTTAACTGTTTTCCGGCAAAATTTCAGCAAGTTTTTCCATTTCTGTGCAAATTTGATTTTTCCGTTTCCGTTTTTCCGGCATCGTTTTCTGTTTTCCGGCTGCTGATTTTTTTTTTCCGTTTCCGTTTCCGTTTTCTGCCAAGTGCAAATTTTTTTCCGTTTTCCATTCCGTTTTCTGGCTGCTGAAAATTTTTGTCCGTTTCTGTTTTCCGTAAAAAATTTTTTCTGACACCCTAGCTGAAACAGAAAACAGACAGTTGAGCTGGAAAAAGGGAATATGATGTGGAAAAACAGAAAATTGAGCCCGAAAATGGAAAAAGGTGGAAAAACAGAAAATTGAGCCGGAAAATGGAAAAAAGCCGGAAAAACTGTAAATTTAGCTGGAAAATGGAAAATGAGCCGGAAAAACGGAAACGGTAAAAAAGTTGTGGCCGGAAAACGGAAAAAAAGATTTCAGCGGCCGGAAAACGGAATGGAAAACGGAAAATAAAATGTTTTCGGAAAACGGAAACGGAAAACGAAAATTTGACACCCTAGTGGTGTGCGCAGCGCCAGTGGTGCCAATCTAGGTTACCTAAATGGCGCGGTCATCTATAGGAAAATGACACCAATACTTTTGTGTTCAATTCAGACGGGCACCGCAGGTGGTAAAATGGCACCAGTGCAATTTCAAAATTCTATGACTAGTCTATAGACGGACAGGTAAAAATAAATACCTATTAAATCGATTATGGATCCAATGAAGTGCGAGGAATGCTCTGGACTTTGTTGTTTCCCAGCAACCTTACGAGTGTGCCGAATTTTGAAGTTGCGAACAGCTTTTTCACACATTTCCTTGACGCTTGCGACAGGTAGACCTGAGGAATTCAACTTGAAATCCAAAAAAAAAATTCAAAAATGTATCAAAACAATTAAGGTAAATGTGTTTACCAGCAGGAATGGGTTTATACCATCGAATGTTACAGCTCGCCAAAAGAACCAGCAGTTTCTGGGAAAAATTACAAAATTCGATGTTTAATTTAATTTAATTGATAAAATCAGGGATGTGAGATTCAATTTCCTACAGTAAATAACCTCGGTTCCAGTGATAAAAAATTAATTTTGGTTTTAATTACCGTATTTCTTCTAATAGAAGAGCGCCGTTCTATTTTTTTCGTCAACTTTTTTACCTGCCGTTCTATTAGAGGTGCCGTTCTATTGGAGGCTGCCGTTCTATTTGTTTAACAACTTTTCTCACAGATTACTCATTTCACCTAAGCATTATAGGTATTTATGTAGCTTGATCATTATTTTTATATCAGAGCATTTTTTGAGATAAACCACCTACTTATTTGAATAGTTTGATCGTTCTTACCATACATTTTTTATGTTTTTGCATACACTCAATAAAATTTTTACCTACCGTTCTATTGGAGGTGCCGTTCAATTAGAGGCTGCCGTTCTATTGTTTTCGTGAGCGGAAAAACGTGCCAAAACCTGCCGTTCTATTGGAGGTATGCCGTTCTATTAGAAGAAATACGGTAGATGCTTAGATTCTCTGCTTTAAAGTTTGTGAAACTGACAAAAACAGCCCCTGTCCCTGAACTCCCAATGTTTCAACAAATCCCTTTGGGAAGAGTATCAATGGGACCATCCAAGTAATTTCTGCTATTGTGCCACAAAGTGCCAAAATGAATCCAAAAGTGGTTAACTTCTTGATTTTCACTTGCACCCCTACGGATACCTGAAACGACATGCTGCAGTATGTTGTTTAAATATTCTTACTTTTTCATAAAAACTTACCCGTTTCGAAGGAAAAAGTGATAAATGGTAAGAAAATCATAGAATTTCAATAGAAAAACTTTGCAAAAAAGTGATGAAAATTACAAAATTTTTTTTTTAAATTTGAGCAGAATTGCTCAAAATTTGCTCAACCGTGTCTCATATTAAGTAAAATAAATAGCTGGGCGATTGGGGTGGGGATTGGGGTGGGGATTGGGGGAGGGGGTCAAGTTGAAGTAGGAAGATGTTCGTTTTTTTTAGGGGGGAGGGGGGGCTAGACCCAACACACCCGCCCGCGCCCACCACTGAATTTGTAGGCCCCAACCCCCATCATGAAGTCGGACTTATTTAATACCGTATTTCCTCGAATTATCTGTCGGAGGGTTCATTTTTTCAGAGTGTGGGATTTAAACGAGGGGGGTGGTATTTCGAGGGGGGTATTATTTAGCCAGAATTTTTTTTAAATGCCAGTACTAATTTGTTGTTTGTAACGTACGCAGACACAGAAAAATGCAACAATAACTGCCATGTATACACAGCAAAAAATGGGTTCGTGAAGTGTGTGGAAGTGCGCTCTGTGAAGACACTTCCACTCACTTCCACACACTTCACGAAGTTTTCGGTGAAGTGTCTTCCACTCACTTCACCTAGCTTCACAAAAACCGAAATTCGTGAAGTGCACTTCACGAACCTTTGCAGCATACTTTGCATGGTTCGTGAAGTGCCGTGAAGCGTCTGGAATGCAGTGAAGTGTCTTCACGCCGACATTGCGCATCTGCGTGAAGTCACTTCAGGACGCTTCACCGCGCATCACACACCTATTTTTTGCTGTGATAAGAGTCTATATACGTAAATATTGGTATAAGTTTATGTGGACGACATAAACACTGTTCTAACGTGACACAGTCATTGTTTTTGACGTGTGTTTGCATTGCCCGGATCACAAACCGCAGCTTTCGTCATTAACGTTCTCTTTACACTCAATTTGGGGGGTATTTCGAGGGGGGTCATAAATTCATAGTGTCCATTTTTGGGATATTTCGAGAGGGGGTATTTCGAGGAAATACGGTATATGGTAATCAGTGGAGAGTTAAAAGAACAACAATGTAACAAGTTCATTTACCTGGGATGTCAGGCCTCTTCCTAACCCGCGCACAATGACTAAAAAGATCACAGCATAAGTGAGCAATACAACAATGATGCAAATGGAATTGTGCAATGTAGAAATTGATGACAGCTGAAGATGTAGGTATAAAAAAAATACTAGGCGTTCCATAACTATTTGACATCAAAATACTTCCTTATGTCAACACTAATGGTGGCAAACCCTCTGCTAAAAAGTTTTATGTTTTTAAGTATTTTTCAAATTTTGGAATTTAGTTCTCGATTTTTAATCTTTTTCGAAACCATACTGTGTTTTTCTAACCCATATTTTTGTAAACCTTATTTAATACCGTTTGGAGGTGTGGAATGTGGATCCCGTTGCTGTGAATGCGAGTCTCATCTGAAATTTGTCACTGAATGGTTACCGTATTTCTTCTAATAGAACGGCATACCTCCAATAGAATGGCACCTCCAATAGAACGGCAGGTTTTGGCACTTTTTGCATTCACGAAATAAATAGAACGGCAGCCTCCAATAGAACGGCACCTCCAATAGAACGGCAGGTAGAAATTACGTTGGAAGAGTGCCAGAACACACAAATATTAGATAATGTGTTGTGAGAACATCCAAGGTGTTCAGAACTATTATTTAGGGCGATTGTCATATTTAGTTTTGTTTGAATTAATGCTCTGATAGTTAATTATTATTCATTTTTCATTACAAACACTATGTTCAAATCAAAAATGTCTGAAAAAATTTGGTGAAAAAATAGAACGGCAGCCTCCAATAGAACGGCAGGTAGAAAAGTTGTAGAAAAAAATAGAACGGCGCTCTTCTATTAGAAGAAATACGGTAACAGGACATTTACAGGTCACTAGTGATGGAATGGCGCCATGGCGCTGGCGCCCTTTAATGGCGCCAAAGGGCGCTAGCGCCATGGCGCCATTGGCGCTTGGCGCCCTTTTCTGTGGCGCCATCTGGCGCCTGGCGCCATTATTTAGAATAGCGCCATGGCGCCATTATTTAGAATAGCGCCATGGCGCCCTTCGCGCTTGGCGCCATTTTCGCTGGCGCCAATTTGGCGCCCGGCGCCATTGTTCTAGATGGCGCCAGAAATGGTGTCAAAATTTCGCGAATAAATGTGACCAAATAGGACATTTTTGGACATTTCATCGTAGATCGTTACACACCCCTTGAAATTTCCTTGAAATACTCCCCTAGAATTAACCCCCACTTGAAATACCCCCAGGTGTTTTCGAGCTGAGTACAAAATACCCCCTCGAAACAGGCACTCCGTATGGAATAAGGTAAATATCATGTACACAATGTACATGATATATTAGTCGATGCCAATATGCATCACATCACATCACAGCCACACATATTTAAGACTACCTAGTTTGTGTAGCCATCTAGGTTATACATCTAAATATATCCTGTTTTGTCACTTTTATTACCAATTTTTGGTATGTAAAAGGCCATCTTTACTACCCTCTGCCTCGGCAATGTCTGGGGAAATAATACAACTACCCCTTGAATACACCCCCTCGAAATGCCCCCCTCGAAATTTGCACTCTGAAAAGTAAACCCCTTATTGGTATTTCAGTATAGCTGCGATGTAAATTGGAAGCCATTAAAACATCATGTTCATTGCAAACATGATATAACTTTTTATAGACAGGGGTGTCGACGTTGAGTGGGGGTTATTTTTTGCCCAGCTCGCTCACACCTGGGGGTATTTCGAAGAGGGTTTAATGTCATGAATCCATGTATTCAGCTGTTTTTTGTCTACACAATTCAGAGCGCTTTTTACCTCAATACCTTCCCTATCACTCCTCTTCACCCGCCGCTTGTTGCTGGTGTGCACTGCACTGGGCCCGGAGGTCCAGGTAATAATGCCGTGTGTAAATTTTAAGGAAATGTGTCCAAAGATGGTCTTTTGCAGAATGTGCAGTGAACCACTCAGGGATCATGCTGTTCCGTTTCCCGTGGCACGCACAGCGCCTACACTTAGCACAAGCAGCGCAGTAATTAGAGCGGTTTGTTAATTAGCAAACTAAGGGAAAGGCAGTTAGTACTTAGTATCAATACTAAAGGGGGGTCCAAGTTGACTTTGAGAAGAGAGTTTATTTTTAGGGCAATGGAAGAACACTAGCAGCAGAGTAGAAGCAAGGTCAATTTTTGTCATGAGTCAAAATATTGGTGAAAAACAACAATTTCAAGACACGAAATTCTGGTGGACCCGCTCCCTTAAAATGCCACCCCTCATTCCAGCTATGCTCGGCCCTTTGGCACCATTTTCATCATTGCCCGCCATGTTTCGCAACGATTTTACCATTTTAAGCGTTTTGGGACACAGCCAGCTGTGCCTTATATTAGAGGTAGCCCTTCTACTGGAGGTATCCCTAAGTATTTATTTCGTGACATTGAAGAAGCCAAAAGTTCTACATATTAGAGGTAATACCTTATATTGGGGGTAATACGGTGAGTTATCCACCGCCGCAGCCTGACGCAGTATGCATGCGATGCGACGCGCAGTCCGGGCTGAACAGTAGGATGAAAAACTGTTGATTTATCATCATCACAATCATGCAATCACGCAATTACACTTGCTCGTCATTGCCTTCAATCAAAAAATATTAGACATACCGTACATCCTGCAATAAGACCCCACCGGCGAATAACTCCCCCTTGAATAATTACCCCCTCAAAAACTCTTGACGAAAAAATAACTCCCTCACTCGAAAAACTACCCCGATTGAATAACTCCCTCCCTCGAATAACTACCCCGATTTAATAACTCCTTCCCTCGAATAATTACCCCCGCTTGAATAACTCCCCTTCTGTGTGAAAAATATGCTATACGCCTAATTTACAAACCTGATCGATGAAAACACAAAATAATGTTAACTTATGGCAGCGACAGCAGATACATAACGTGCACGCACTGTATACACACCTTTTTGTTGTTGTTGAACTGTTAAATAGCTGAATTATGAGTTGACATAATGCATGCATACAATGAATTAAGTCAAAGTTTTCTGAGGAAAGATAACTAACTCCCTTGAATAACTCCGCCCCAAAAACACTGAGGAAAAAATAACTCCCCTGGGGTCGTATTTAACTATCTTCGGTAGGTATCTTCCTGCACGTTCCCCACAAAGGTAAGAAATTACCATGTGCTCGGCGCGCAAAAACGTGGGCGGGTGCCCCGTGGTGATGCACTTTTACAAAGTCGTTTCACCTTGAAATTTGAACTTTATTAGTTATTAGTAAAAATACTGCAATGGAAAGATGATATACTCGAGTCACTTTACACCCTGCACGCGTGGTTCCCGCTGGAAGCGTGCCAACTACTTTTTTACGCATGCGATGTTCATAAAAAGTTGAGAAAATTCGTCTCTGTTATAACGCTATACGTTAATATATTCACAACAAATTTTTTTCATCTTTTATACAAAAATCGCATGCTTTTGTCATCATTGGCACGCTTCCAACGTGAAACATAAATCAGTGCCAGGGCAGAGCATCATGTCCGCCGAGTATAACTGGTTTGTTCGGCGTCAACTCAGCGGACTATGAAACGAAATTATACCGATCTATCACTCTGAATAATTGTGCAAAATGCACCAAAATAAAATGATGCAAGCCGGGAGTATTTTTGAAGGACTGCACAAACCATTCTATATTTGTGCAAAAGGAATAGATACCTATCAATATGGATGATCAGCTAGTGCTTTCCGATGGCAATTTGCCAATACATAATGTGCAAGCTGGTTACATCTTCCACCTGCACATAAATACCGTATATCCTAGTATAAGTAAATCCCAGGGGAGTCATCTTTTGTCAGATTTTTTTCGAGGGGGGAGTTATTTGAGGGGGTTATTCGGGGGGTTGTTCGAGGCAGGAGTTATGTTTTCATCAGAAAATCAAGTAAAATGAATTTTTTGTATTTTTGTATGAATGGGGTTCAATTCATGCACCAATCTGTATTTAATGGAATGAAGTCAATCCTAGTTAACATCAGCTGCAAAAGAATACCGTATTTCCTCGAAATACCCCCCCCCCCCTTGAAATACCCCCCCCCCCTCGTTTGACCCCCCCCCCTCTCGAGACCACTATGAAACAATCACCCCCCCCCTCGAAATACCCCCCCCCAAATTGAGTGTAAAGAGAACGTACATGACAAATACGGCAGTTTATGTTCTGCACTACGCGGAACACAAACTGCAGTATTTGTCATGTATACTCGGCAGACATGATACTCTACCAATAGATAATATTTATGTACGGGTTTTTTCAAAATCAAATATCTATGTCAAACTGAAAAGTTTAAGGACTCATCTTTCACAAAAAAATTAAGAAAAGAATGGATTCGTTTGTATGCCGTCCGACCATACTATTTTGAAGTAAATATGTCGCGTTTCTGGAGCCAGATATATTCTGATTATCTTCAGCGGAACTTATTGCATTCTTTTACACTGTTCTGCTAAACGTTTCTTATACGACCTTGACATTCAGGAAAAATTTCGTACTTTCCATCAGAACGAGTTCGAGCGCAGCCGAACATTTCATTAGGTACGCAGATTTTCGCTTATGTTTTTCACACCAGTACGAGTTGGACAGCGACTAAAAAAATGACGATTCACACCGATGGAGTGTTTCCTCGCGAAAAATGTACGGCATAAAGTCCCCCGAGTATACGTTCTCTTTACACTCAATTTGGGGGGGGGGGTATTTCGAGGGGGGGGGTGATTGTTTCATAGTGGTCTCGAGAGGGGGGGGGGGTCAAACGAGGGGGGGGGTATTTCAAGGGGGGGGGGGTATTTCGAGGAAATACGGTAGTACTCGGACCATCTTCGGCACGTTAGTATTTATGCTGTTTAAAGTCTTCAAAATACATATTAAACAATGGGGTGGGTAATTGCGCGCTTGCGCGCAAAAATTTTAAAAGTGCCTACAAAATCGCTTTAGAAAAGTGCCATTTCTGGCAAATTTTTATGTCCAGCCCGGGAACGGGGGGGGGGGGGGGGCGGCCGCCCCCCCCCCGCCGCTGCGTACGCCCTTGTCTCAAGTGATGTGCTTAGGTAAGTTTTGTTCTAAATGATGCACTACGTAATCAGCTCCCAGCTGTGGGTTTGTAGGCAGGCATTAATTTACAATTGTCAATTACAAGATAGACATATCTTTATGTGAGTGCCAGTTAGGTAATTCAGGTACCTCAATATTGATTGTTTACACCATCACAAATAAGTACACATTGACATCGAAAACGGTGTATCTAATCAGTTATGTCTAGGGTGTCAAAAAAATTTTTTTACGGAAAACGGAAAGGTAAAATTTTTTCACTTTACGGAAAACAGAAAAGGGAAAGGTAAAAAAAAAATTTCTGCCGGAAAACGAAAAACGGAAAGGTAAAAAAATTTCACTCAGTGGAAAACGGAAAACGGAAAGGTAAAAAAAATTGTCGGCTGGAAAACGGAAAAATGAAATGCCGGAAAATGGAAAGCAAAATTTTCATGGAAACGGAAAAAATAAAGTGAAATTAGCACAGTAATAGACAAATTTGCAGAAGGAAAACCTGCATGCAGGTTTGCCTGTTTGGCTTTGATTGTGGTAGCTGTACATTCTGCAACTATGGATCATGCCTGTAACTTCACTTGTAGTTCAAGCTTAACTGAACCAACAAAAAATCATCAAAAAGTAGCCATAGTGGCCATAGGAAAGGAAACACTACGACAATTTCACAGTCTAGAAGCAGTGGGAATCACTGATGACCCCTATGCAATTGATGACGACATTGCAGAGGAGATGATAATAAATAGCATAAAATTCAACGACAACAACAAACAATACTATATTGACTGGCCATATAAAGAGAGTATCAGTGACCTGCCCACAGGAAAAGCAGAAGCCTTGGTGCGGTTTAAATCACTGATAAGAAGATTCAACAAAGATCCAAACTTATTCGAACAATACCGGAAAGTTTTGGACAACCAACTAGAAAAGGCAATAATTGAGATCTGTGATGACAAAACAGACAACAAGGGGATTCATTACCTGCCACACCAGCCAGTAATCACGCCGGGCAAATTGAATTCATGCAGAATCATGTATGATGGGTCGGCAGGTAAGCCCAGTTTCAACAAGTGCCTTTTTAGAGGACCAATTACAACACCATTAGCACTGGGCCTACTCCTGAGGTTCAGGGCAGGCAATCTAGCATTAATTGTCGATATTGAAAAGGCATTTTTGCAAATAGGATTGCATGACCAAGCTAGAGACTACACACGATTTTTCTGGCTGAAAGATGCCTCAAAACCAGTAACTGAAAATAACTTAATAGTACTTTGTTTTAAACGCGTACTGTTTGGACTTGTCTGCAGCCCAGCAATTTTGGGAGCAGTCATAAAATACCATTTAAATGTGACAATAAACAACATGAATGAATATGAAGAAAATGAAGGGGAACGAAACCAGTTGGCAATGATAATAAACAACATTTACGTCGATAACTTCATCATGAGTGTCACGAATGAAGTTGAAGCTTTAGAACTATATTACAAAGTCAAAGCTTTATTTAACCAATGTTCTATGAACATGAGGGAATGGCTGTCAAACTCCAGATCAGTCATGAATGAAATAGCAGAAAACGACAGGAGTCCAAAGGTGAAAAAAATTGTCGCAGTAATGGGCATGAAATAAAATCACCAAACTGACATGCTGGCAATATCAACACCAAAATTGCAAATCGACAGCATCACAACACCAACCAGACGAAACTTGAATAAATTCTTGGTGTCAGTATATGACCCAATTGGGTTCACAGCACCTGTTTCACTGACCCTG